>PVKS010007621.1:0-66704 GCA_004027875.1 Aplodontia rufa | reverse complement strand
CCTTGGGTTCAATCAATGCCCAGTAACAACAACAAAAACATTGTGGTGATTCACAATCCAGTGAATATACTAAAAAACACTGAACTTTAAATGGGTGAATCCTGTGGTATATAAATGATCTCAATAGTCATAAGAAAATTCTTTTTAAAAAATAGTATACAGAATAAAGTTGAAGGACAAAAAACGTACATGAACATGAGGTGGTAGAAAAAAGAGAGAGAGGAAGAAAAGAAGGAAAGAAAGAAGGAATACAGACAGACAAGCCAACTTACCCTGGCTTTAGCATAATTGAGCATTTCCTGGGTTGTTTCATAGGTTATCCACTGGGCCTTCAGGCAGTAATTCACGACAAATTCATCATCCTGTCAGACAGGAAAGCATGGTAAGGCAAGCTAACACTGATCACACGTCAATCTGCATATTCCAGGAAGTGGCTGGGGAAACATACCTGGATTTTACGCAGATTTTCCTTAGCTTCCCCTACGAGGTGCTGCCACTTAGTTTGCTCACTGGTGTCCACAGAACTCAAAGCTAGTTTCTCCAATATATCATTTGATTTTACCTTATAAACAAGCTGTAATATAAACATGCCACATCAAGCAATCTGAAGTAATAATGCCCAAGGAAGACTTATTCTCACAGTGAACCCCGAGAGATAAACTTAGGAATCCTTGTGTGGTTCAGGAATAAAGCTTAAAGAAAGGAGCACTTAAATATCTGAAAGGCAACTCAGATTATTAGGAATTATGGAAACCATTTTTATTGATCCTTAACTAAAAATGTCAAGCAGAATACTAAGAGCTTTACATGAGCTAAGTCATGGAAGCAACCTAATTGTCCATTAACAATAACTGGATAAAGAAAATGTGGCCCCTAAACACAATGAATACTATTCAGCCTTAACAAATGGAAATCCTCTCATTTGCAAGAATGTGGATGAACGTGGAGGACATTATGCTAAGTGACATAAGCCAAGCACAGAAAGACAATGCATGACCTCACGTGTATGTGGAATCTGAGCAAACAGAAACTCATATGGAAGAGTAGAGTGGTGGTTATCAGAGGCTGTGGGAAGTGGGTAGATAGATGGGAAAATGAAAAATGCTGATCAGAGGATACAAATTTTCCTTTATATAGGAGGAATAATTGTAGACATCTACCGAGCAGCTTAATGACTGTAGTTAATAAAAATGCACTGTACATTTCCAGATTGCTAACCAGATTTTTTGTTTGTTTGTGGTGCTGAGGATGAATCTAGGGGTGATCTACCACTGAGCAATACCCCTAGCCCTTTTTGTATGTCATTTTGAGACAGGATCTCCCTAAGTTGCCAGAAGGACCTTGAACTTGCAGCCCCCCTTCCTTGGCCTCTGGACTAGCTAAGATTCCAGGCGTGTGCTACCATGTCTGGCAAAGAACAGATTTCAAATGTTCTCATAGCACAAAAAAATGGTAAGTATGTGAGGTAACAGGTATATTAATGTACTTGATTTAACCACAATATATACCTATCATATTGTACCCCATAAGTATATACAATGAATATTTATCAATCTAAAAAATTTTATGTAGGGGTTGGAGCAGTGGCTCAGTGGTTATAGTGCTTGCCTGGCTTGTGCAAGGACCAGGGTTCAAACCCCGGAATATACAACTAAGAGTCAGTAAAACAGCATCCAGATGAAAAAGTTGATTCTGTCTTTCCTAAAAAAACAAACAAAACATAAATTATCTAATTTAATTTTCATAAAAAACTTAAGAAGCAAGCATTTACACCTCATCATAATTCTATGGGTGTAAGTGCTAAAATTCCTATTTTATAAATAAAACGTTGACGACTCAAGAAAGGTTCAGTAAAGTGTGAACTTATGCAGCCCAAAAGCATATTCCCAATATAGTTAAGACCCCTCTGTTAAATACATCATCCTCATTACTCCAACCAGAAGCTGGTTTTGGCACTTGCTACTCCGTTTCTTTATTTACTCAAAAAAGAGAGAGGGGGGTTGGGGATTTAGCTCAGTGGCAGAGTGGTTGCCTAGCACTTGCAAGGCCCTGAGTTCGGTCCTCAGCCCTGAAAAAATAAATAAATAAAAAAGAGAGGGACAATGAGAGAGAGAAAGAATCAATTTTATTTCAGTTTTCATGTGGCTTTGATTGCTCCAACACTTTGTTGTGTACATGGTGCTGGGGTTCAAACTTGCATCCTCGAACATGCCAGGCAAGCTCCATAACTGTTGAGCCACTGCTCCAGGCCTATTCCAATTATTTTTTTAATCACTTAATTCATTACCTCTTGAGACAATAAACAGAAGGATTCTAAATGTTTAAAAACCTTATATTTTTATTTATTTTGATTTTATTTTTTGGTACTAGTGTTTTAACCTAGGGGTACTTTACCTCTGAGCCACATCCCCAGCCCTTTTTATTTTGAGACAGGGTCTCACTAAGTTGATTAGGGACTCACTAAGCTGCTGAGGCTCTGAACTTGTGATCCTGCTGCCTCAAGCTACCAAATTGCTGGGATTACAGGCATGAGTCACCAAGCCTGGTAAACTATATATATTTTTTTTTCTTGTCTTTTTTTTTTCTTTAAAGAGAGGGAGAGGGAGCTGGAGCGGTGGCACAGTGGTTACGGGGCTTGCCTTGCATGTGCGAATACGAGAGTTCAAACCCCAGCACCACATATAAAACAAAGTGTCCAAGGAATAAAAGTCACATGAAAAACTAAATAAAAATTGCTTCTCTTTCTCTCATTGTCCCCTACTTCTTAAAAAAAAAAAAAAAAAAGAGAGAGAGAGAGAGAGAGGGAAAGAGTAAGAGAGAAAGAATCAACTTTATTTTTTCATCTGGCCTTTGTTTCTCTAACATTTAGTTATATATGTAGTGCAGGGGCTTAAACCTGGGTCCTTGTACATGCCAGGCAACTGCTCCAACTACTGAGCCATGGCTCCAGCCCCCATTCCTTCTTTTTTTCTTTCTTTCTTTTTTTAAATCAATTTTATATAGTTTTTCATGTGACTTTCATTGCTCTGACACGTTGTATATGTGGTGGTGGGGTTCAAACCCACATCCTTGTATATGCCAGGCAAGCGCTATAATTGCTGAGCCACTGCTCCAGCCCACTACTCCTTAAGAAAGAAACTTGTCAACAAATTCAGTGACTTCCTCGTTCCTAAATACACCATTCATCTTTCAGCCTTGATACTTGGATCTTTTCTGTAGTATTTGCAATTGCTGGTCACTCCTACTAAACTTAAAATGTTCTCCTCCTTTGGCTTCTATAACTGTACGTTCTAGTAGTTTCCATCCTTTATTACTTCCCACATGCATGGGATAGCCTTCTTCTTGCCCCACATGCTGAGGTCTCACCTCCATTTCTTTTTACTCCACCTGTTCTCCAAGAGTGCTGAGCCTTTCTGGTATTTTCCACCTCCAGTCAGCTCAGTTCACCCTCGCCCCAGCTTCCCACCAGACAGCCCTATTTACCAGATCTTTACATTCAATGTTTACAGAGCACAACTCTTATCTTGTACCCTTGACCTGCTCTTCCACGTGTATTTCTCATTTATTGCACCAACATGCAATAATGTTTCTGCTGAGCCAGAGTCCCTCTAGTGAAACTCAAGTCCCCTGTCCCTCCCCACATGTGATCACTTCGTTGTGCTGATTCTGCTGCCTATCTTCCTCTTACCAGCCTCTCCCTGTCGCTATCTATCCTTTGCCCTCGCTCTTTTTCCCTTTCTCTCATACTTTTCCACTTCATGGCACTATTCAGCTCACTCACAGAATGTTCCTTAGTCTCCCAAATGATATTTGATCTATTTGGTTTACTCTTTTCCAAACCATTATCCCTTTTGCCCAAACAATGATCTAATAGAGACACTCTCCTGTTTAAAATTCTCAGAAACTCCCCATCACCCACTCAAAAAGACTCAATCTCCCCAGCTCTGGTCCAGACTTTCCCATCACCACCACCTTTCGATCCCTTCTCCATGTGACCTATGCTCCAGTCCTGGCTCCTGGGAGTTCCTGGAAGCAGCCTAAGCCTCACTCATTGCATTCATGCCGTCTTCATCACTATATTCCCTTTCCCTCCCTGATGATCTGACACAAAAGCTAACTTCTCCATGACCTGATGTTGTTCTGCCCCTACAGGTCGTTCTTTCCTTTGAATCCTACTCTACCAGTCATGCCTTCATTACAGGCCTGTGATCACTAAATTAAACTCCAATATTTTACATGTCTGTGTCTCCAAAGAAATGCCCATTCAATGAACAAGCAAATATAGGAACAATTACCTCAACATCTAGTCCGAACTGGATGGCAAAGCTCTCGGCTTCAGCAAATCTGTGTTTGTGAAGTAATCGACTCAACCTGGGAAGTTGAAAAAGAAATTTCAGTGTTTATCAATGAGGGAATTCAAGCTTTTTGTTAAGGGGTAAAGCTTAAAAGGAAACGTTAGTTACCTGTTTTCTGGTAAAGCCTCTGTGAGATACCTGAGCACTAAAACAGAAACAGAGTCCTCGGAGAGTCTGAAAAAAGATCGTGCTGTAAGTGCCCTGGTTTTTAGTGTTAATGAGCAAATTTTAACTCACCCATTATTTAACAACTTATTGACTAAAAGAAAACATGACCTACTTTGGATCATTTTTGCCGATTCCTTCCAGAAGATATATGGTGTCCTACAAAAACAAAAATGTGATTAAATTTGAAAGATAAGAGCAATGCATTTTATAATCATTAGAATCACAACTGGTTCCAGTAAGAATCATCTACTGATAGAATTTACACCACTGGGTAAAAATGGTTAAGCAACAGGATTTTCCTTTAGTCTTAACACCACACACAGGGGCTGAAACAGTGGCTCAGTGGTTGCGGTGCTTGCACATGCAAGGGTGCAGGTTCAAACCATAGCACCATGTACACAAGGGAGTATCGGAGCAACGAAGGACACATGAAAAACTAAATAAAAATTGATTTTGTCCCTCTCTCTCTTTCTCTCACTGTCCCTCTCTTTAAAAAAAAACAAAAACACCACACAGATTACTTATTAATTATAAATGGAAAATGTACCTTTACAGATGGAGAAATCTGGTAGAACTATCTTAACTGAACAATCAAACTTAACAATAACTGTACACAATAAATGTGTACTATGACACACAGTGATGTGGTTTGGACCTAGAATTACCTATGTAGTATTTGGGTCAAAAGAGCTTAAAATGAGGGCTGGAGCGGTGGCTCGGCAGTTAGGCGCTTGCCTGGCAAGCACGAGGACCCGGGTTCAAACCCCAGCACCACTTATACAACTGAGTGTTGGAGCAACTAAGGCCATGTGAAAAACTAAATAAAGTTGTTTTTCTCTTTCTCTATCTCTCTCACTGTCCCTCTCTCTTTATTAAAAAAAAAAGAGAGAGCTTAACATGAGGGCTGGAGCGGTGGCTCGGCAGTTAGTCGCTTGCCTGGCATGTGCAAGTACGCAAATTCAAACCCCAGCACCATGTACACAACCAAGTGTCTGAGGAATGAAAGTCACATGAAAAATTAAATTAAAAATTGCTTCTCTCTTTCTCTCTCTCTCACTGTCCCCTCTTAAAAAAAAAAAAAGAACTTAAATTTAATTGTGATGATAATAATGAGACAAATCCATAGAGAAGGACATTCTACAAAACCAGATGCTGGGACTTTTGAAAAATGCCAGTGTCATTAGACAAAGACTATGGAACTACTCCAGATAGGATAAGCCCCTGACCATGACAACTAAATTCAATAAGTGATCCTTGATAAGGAAAAAATAATAGCTTTAAAGTAATTGACACAGGGTTGGGGATTTAGCTCAGTGGCAGAGCGCTTGCCTAGCACATGTAAGGCCCCAAATTTGGTCAGTCCTCAGCCCTGAAAATAAATAAATAAATAAATAAAGTAATTGACACAATTAGCAATATTTGAATTTGGAAGGTATATACATATATATGTATACATATATATATATAGAATATATATATATTTAATAAAGAGAGAGGGACAGTGAGAGAAAGAGAGAAACAATTTTTTTATTTAGCTTTTCATGCAGCTTTCACTGCTCCAAGACTTCATTATGTATGTGGTGCTGGGGTTTGAACTTGAGTACTCTTGCAAGCCAGGCAAACACCGTAATCACTAAGCCACCGCTCCAGCCCCGGAAGTTATATTTTGTAACAGTACTGGATTAATGTTAAATTTTCTGAGTATGACAACTACACTGTAAAAGAATGATTTTATTACTTTTTTTTTGGGGGGGGGGTACTAGGGATTGAACCCAGGGACAATTTATCACTGAGCCACATCCCCAGCCCTCTTTTATTTTGAGATAGGGTCTCCCTAAGTTGTTTAGGGCCTAAGTAGCTGAATCTGGGCTTGAATTTGTGATGCTCCCACCTTAGTCTCCTGAGTTGCTGGGATTATAGGTGTGTGCCACTGTGTCCAGTAGAATGACCTTACTCTTAAAATACACTGGTTGAACCATTTACAGGTGAGAGGTTGGAAAGTCTACAATTAATTTCCAAATTGTTTAGAAAAATATTGTATAAAAAGAGATGAAACAAGATGGGTGAGGCAGTGCATGCCTGTAATCCCAGGTATTGGAGAGGTTGAGGCAGGAGAATTGCCAAGCTCCAGGCTAGTCTAAGTAACTTAATGACACCTTGTCACAAAATAAAAAAATAAAAAGGGCTGGTGATGTAAGTCAGTGATAAAGCACTTGCCTAGCATACCCAAGGCCTAGGGTTTGATCTCTTATACCAGTTAAAAAAAAAGGGGCGGGTGCAAGGCTTGAGTGGTGACTCAGTGGTTCTAGCACTTGCCTGGCATGGGCAAGAGCACGGGTTCAAACCCCAGCACCACATACATAATGAAGTGTTAGAGCAACAAAAGCCACATGAAAAAATAAATAAAATAAATAAAATTGATATTCTCTAACTGTCCCTCTCTCTCAAAAAAAGAGAGAGAGAGAGAGAGAGAGATACGAGACAAATATGGTAAAACTTTTTTTTCAAATATCACAACTAGTTACCTGACTAGCTTAGTTGATGGAACATAAGACTATTAAAAGATCATGATTTAAAAAAATAGAAACATCACACTATGTAATTATGTACAATTATTACATGTTAATCAAAATATTTTGAGTAATGTTAAAGGAGATAGAAATGTTAACTACCCTAATTTGATCATTACACACTTTAGATATGTACTGAATTATCACATTGAATCCCATGCATTTGTACAATTAAAAATAAAACACCGGGAGGTTGAGGGAGCGGGGTTAGGGGATGGGGGGAGGCTGGAGTGGTGGCTCAGTGGTTTAGGTGCTTACCTCACATGCACAGGGACGTAGGTTCAAACCCCAGTACCACATACACAAGGAAGTGAGCAACAAAAGCCAAATGAAAAACTAAATAAAACTGCTTCTCTCTTTCTCCCTCTCATTGTCCTTCTTTCTTTAAAATAAATAAATAAAAATAAATAAAACACTGGGGCTGGAGCAAGTCTGTCCTAAAATTATCACCTATTATTTCCTGCAGAGAAACAAGAAGTTGAATCAGGGGCTGGAATGCCTGCTTGGCATGCACGAGAACCTGGGTTTGAACCCCAGCACCACATACACACAACTAAGTGTCAGAAAAACAAAGACAGAAGATAAAAATCAATAAAATTGATTCTTTCTTTCTCTCTCTGTCTTTAAAAAAAAAAAAAAAGAATGTTGAATAAGCAGATGACTGATATTTTGTTTGATTGTTTTCTTTTCTTTCTTCATTTTTTTTTAAATATGAAGAGTGACCTTAGTCAAGGAAGTGTATCTGAGGATTTGTGTTAACAATGAATATAATAGACTTGCAATCTATCCAGGTATTCTACTAGAATCCACTCATGTTTAGGATAGTTACTCTTAAGCTTTTAAAAAATCATTGTAAAATAGCTTATAATATGTATATGTACTTACTGTGCTAATTCCTGTTTGAACCAGAGAAGAAATACTAGATACTTCCAAAGAATATAGTATTTCCATTGTAGGTAATGAATAAACCATGAGGTTTTTCATCTAGGAGAAATAGAAAAGCAACTAATTGGGTCATCATAAACCTACAAGTACAAAATAGCACTTGATAATCAAGGTCACACATTCAACACTTGGTTCAGAGCTAAAGGCAAAATATTCCTTAACAAGTAAGCTTGTTATTGTGTTACATTTCATCTTTCACACCTATTGCATGAAGTACCTAAGTCTACCCCACAATTTGTACTTAAGGTGAATGAAATTCTTCAGCACCACAACTTTATAATAGTCACTCTAAAACTTTTACTTAGTGACATTTTTGATTTGTAAAATACTGTGTTTAAAAAGTGGAGTAAGGGGCTGGAGCGGTGGCTCAGCGGTTACGGCACTTGACTGGCAAGCGCGAGGACGAGAGTTCAAACCCCAGCACCACAAACACAACAAAGTGTCTGATGAATGAAAGTCACATAAAAAACTAAATAATGATTGCTTCTCTCTTTCTCTCTCTCTCTCTGCCCCCTCTTTCTTAAAAAAAAAAAAAAGTGGAGTGAAGATTTGTATCACTTTTTTTAGTTGGGGAAAAAAAAGAGTTGTGGAGGATATTTCTGATTTGCAAAGTGTCTGTGTGAACTAAGAGCTAATACATTATGAGCATTACTTAACATCTACTTTTGTATTTGTAAATACTATTTCAACACATAATATGGACAAGCATGAAGTAAAAATTTCCAGTACCTTCTTCTCAGTTGTAGTTGTGAGAGCTACTAATTTGAGATTTGTAATCCCTTGCCTAAAAGAGAAAAGAAGCTGAAAGTAAATCAAATACCCTTACCCAATGCTAGATTTAAGTTACAGTGATATTCTTGCATAAAAGTTGCAATGGATTTACAGAAGAGACATTGGATTCAATTTCTCCATGTTTATGGCCTAAACTGACATTCTATTTCTAACATGATTACTTGGAGGTTCATATTGCCTATTTGTTTACAATGGAAATAGGCAAAGGACAAGTTGGTCCTTACTCTGTTAGACCAACTACAATGTGCTTTACAACACCGGTGTAAACAAAATCAGGTAAGAAACCTTGTGCTACACGAAGGAAAATCACTATCAGCCAGAGTCATAACATACCAGGTAACTGACGAAGGGGAATCTGCTTCTGTAGTGAGGAGAAACTCCTCTATGTGAAGGGAGGGCCAGTTCCAAATGGGAGTGAGAGTGTAGATATCCCACAAACTCAGCACATTCTAGAAAAGAGATTTTTCACTCAACTGTCTTTTTAATGATCATAAATTTACACTTCAAGACACTTTTTGGATATACACATTAAAATAAAGCAAAGTACACAATATAGTAATCCATTCCAACTAAAGTCCTTGTCTTGGCAAGTTTGACATTTTTCTTGGTTCTTTGTTGTACTGGGGATTGAACCAAGGGGTGCTCTACAACTGAGTTATATTCCTAGCCTTTATTGGTTTTTATTTTATTTATTTAGTGGTACTGGGGATTGAACCCAGGGGAGTTTCACCACTGAGCTACATCCCCAGACCTTTTTAAAAATCACTGCTTTTTATTTTGAGACAGAGTCTACTAAGTTGTCCAGGCTGGCCTCACACTTGCAATCCTCCTGCCTAAGTCTCCGGAGTAGGTGGTATTACAGGGCAGGCACCACCACACCCCACAAATTTTTTGCTGTTAAGATTATCAGGACTGGGGCTGGGGCGGTGGTAAGCAGTTACAGTGCTTGCCTGGCATGCCCAAGGACGCAGGTTCGAACTCCAGCACCACGTACACAACAAAGTGTCAGTGCAACGAAAGCCACATGAAAAACTAAATAAAATTGATTCTGTCTCTCTGTTCCTCTCACTTTAAAAATAAATTAATTAATTAATTAAAAAAATATTATCAGGACTAGGGACTGAAGTGGTGGTTCTGCTGTCAGAGTGCTTGCCCGGCATGCAGGAGGACCAGGATTCAAACCCCAGCACCACATACACAACCAAGTGTCAGAGAAACAAAGGCCAGATGGAAAAATAAATAAATTTGGTTCTCTTTCTCTTTCTAAAAAAAAAAAAAAAGATTATCAGGATTGCCAGGCACAACGGCGCATGCCTGTAATCCCACTGGACTGGGAGGCTGAGGCAAGAGGAGGATCAAAAGTTCAAAGCTAGCCTTAGCAACTTGGTGAGGTCCTAAGAAACTTAGGGAGACTCTGTCTCAAAATAATAAAATCAAAGGGCCAGGGATGTGGCTCAGCAGTTAATCATTCCTGGTCAATCTCCAGTATCCCCCTCCACCAAAAAAAGAGAGTACAAGGTATAGAGTGCTAGTTTTGTATGCTTCAAGGCCCAGGATCACAAAAAATGAATAAACAAAAAAACATAGGATCAAGTACAAATATTTAAAGAGATATATAAGAAACATACATTGGTATCAAGAATGAAAAGTAGATTGCCTATCAGCTGGAACTTCTTAGCACCTACAAAAGAGAAAGTAAGATGTCTAAGAATTGATTTCAGTGTTAGTCATATTAAAATTGTAAACTAACATATTCACAGAAAAGCAGAACTACAAAATTCCCATTTTTCCTTTATTCATGTCACCATCGTTTTTAGATGACAACTAAAACATAAAACTCCCAAAAGGAAGAATGATAGCTGTGGCATGTCAAGAACAGTGGGATGTGGAAAAATCATCAAACTGATCTGGCTTATTTCTAAGAGTGGTACAGTAAATGGCCTGTTCACCAGCCTCAGAATAATGAGAAAACTAGAACTCACCCATAATTATCAGAAGTAATTTTGCTGATTCATTTTACCTTTAATAATCTCTGTATCCATAAGACTTTTAACTGTCATTCCTTTATTGGAAGAATCTGGCTCCCATTTGGAGAATGCACAATTGCCGGTTCCCTAGAAAAGCAAAAATGGTACATCAATTGCAAATTTGGTCCTAAGACCTAAATCTTCCTCAAAACAGAGACATGTATGTTCTACACATTACTGATTTCAAAAATATATTTACCTATTTGGTCTCCCAGTTCCTTTCAGTTCCAGGAGAGAATGGAAAGAACAGAACTGTTGATGTTCTTTTTAATCTCATGAGTATTTAATAATGAGTAAACAAATTCAGGCAGTTCACGCCAAAGACAGTGAACTTTAAGACTTCTTCCAGCATTATAATGTAAATGTTGTCTTTGCTAATTCTTTTTTTTTTTTTTTAAGAGAGACAGAGGGAGAATGAGAGAAAGACAGGATCAACTTTATTTACTTTTTCATCTGGTTTTCACTGCTCCAACATTTAATTGTGCACATGGTGTTGGGGTTCGAACTCAGGTCCTCACACGTGCCAGGTAAGCGCAATACCACTGAGACACCGCTCTACCCTTTTCTAAATATTTTAACTAAAGTAACCACAAGTGGGGCTGGAGTTGTGGCTCAGCAATTACTGCACGTGCCTGGCATGCTTGAGGACACGGGTTTGAACCCCAGCACCATGTACACAGCAAAGTATAAGAGGAAAAAAGCCACATGAAAAAATAAATAAAACTGATTCTTTCTCTCACCATCCCTCTCTCTAAAATAAATAAAAAAATAAAAGGACCAAATGCCAAGAGTACAGTGCACAAGGCTGTCATTTCAGTGACTCAAGAGGGTGAGGCAGAAGGATCAAAAGTTCAAGACCAGCCTCAGCAACTTAGTGACACCCTGTCTAAAAATCAGAAATAAAAAGGGATAGGGATGTGGCTCAGTGGTAAGTGCCCCTGGGTTCAATCCCAGAACCAAAAAAAAAAAATGATCACAAGCATTCGGGGAAAATTTTATAAATATTAATTTTAAATGACTAGTAACTGTTGAAATATTAAACTATACATGCACGACGTGGAACTACAACTTCTTTTTTTTTCCTTAAAGAGAGAATCAACTTTATTTAGTTTTACATGTGGCTTTCACTACTCTGACACTTTGTTGTGTATGTGGTGCTGGGGTTGGAACCCATGTCCCCGCACAAGCCAGGCAAGTGCTGCAATGGCCAAACCACTACTCCAGCCCTACAACTGCCTCTGTGACAAGTAAATATGTCATTGAAGGGACTGGAGCAGTGGCTCAGTGGTTGGAGCACTTTCCTGGCATTCATGAGGACCTGGATTCAAACCCCAGCACCTACACAACTGTGTCAGAGAAACAAAGGCCAGATGAAAAACTAAATAAAGTTGATTCTCTCCTAAAAAAAAGAGAAAAAAGTCATTGTACATATTGCAATTACACTGCATTTTTGCCTACTCCTTAATTATCTGCTTTCCTATCTAAATTCTGAGAAATTGGGATTAGAGCAGTGGCTCAGTGGTTAAGGTGCTTGAGCAAGGATGCAGATTCAAACCCCAGCACCGTGTACACGACAAAGTGTCAAAGCAACGAAAGCCACATGAAAAACTAAATAAAATTCTCTTTCTTCTCTCTCCCTCTCGCTGTCCCGCTCTCTTTAAAATAAATAAAAAAATAAATTCTGAGAAATTACGACCAGTTATTAAAAATGACATATAAATAATAATGCATTACTTTTTCTGTAAGAGAGAGAATCAATGTTATAAAGTTTTTCATGGAGCCTTTGTTGCTTCCACACTTCATTGTGTATGTGGTGCTGGGGTTCGAATTCAGGTCCTCATGCCTGCCAGGCAGGCAAGTGTGGTAACCGCTGAGACACCACTACAGCCATAATAAAGTATTACTTTTTATACAAAATAAGACAACAGGTTGAAGGTATAGCTCAGTGGTAGAGCATTGGCCTAGCATGTGCACAGGCCCTGGGTTCAAGCCCCAGCAGAGTAAAAAAAAAAAAAAGAAAAAAGAAAGAAAACAATGAGACATTACACAATAAGACATGTGTTTCTGAGCTATCTTTCCAGCACTGATGAGTGAATCTTGTGTAGTTCCCCATTTTACTAACAAAAAATATTTGCAAATAGTTTGGCTACCCAAAATGAAGAATAAGGTAGGATCACTTACTACAGGGTAAGAATTAAACAATTCTTATTCTTTTGGAGTACTGTCTAATACAGAGGGGGAGTTTTTTGTTTGGTTTTGTGATATTTTTGACAGAGGGAGAGAATGAAAGAGAGAGAGAAAGACAGAATCGATTTTATCTATTTTTCATCTGGCCTTTGTTTCTCTCACTTAGTTGTATACATAGTGCTGGGGTTCTGAACCTGGGTCTTCACACATACCAGGCAAGCACCGTAACCTCCGAGCCACCATTCTAGCCAGCCCTAATACAGAGGTTCTTTTTTTTTTCCCCAGAGCTGAGGACTGAACTCCGGACGTTGCACATGCTAGGCAAGCGCTCTGCCACTGAGCTAAATCCCCAACCCCAAAACAGAGGTTCTTAACAGGCTTATTTCAAGATTCCAGACAGGTGTGAATCTGGATGGGGAAAAAAATTTATTTATTTTCCCTAATCTCCATTTGAAATTTAGTATTTCTTTCCCTTATAAATGTAGGCATAAAACAAAATAAAACAGAATCCACAGAATCTTTACATTGTCACCAATAGTAAATTTGCCTCCTGATAGTCTATGGACTATAAACTTAAAAGTATTGATGTGCAAACAATATTTCAAGATAGCTGCAATATCATTATTTTTAAATCTGTAATTTCTATTTAGCAACAAAGTCATAGGTACTCCTGTGCTTGGAAATTTTTTGGTTTTGTTTTCTGTTGTTTCTGCCTACACTCAGAATTCAAAGAAATGTTAAAATTTCAGGGAGAAACTATTAAAAAACAAAAATGAACAATTTTTCCAAGAGAGAAATGGAAGTTTATTTATTGAACAAAGTTTATCTTTTTTAAAAAAGAGAGAGAGAGGGACAGAGTGAGAGAGAGAAAGAATCAATTTCATTTATTTTTTCATCTGGCCTTTGTTTCTCTCACACTTATTTCTGTATGTGGTGCTGGGGTTGGAACCTGCGTCCTTGCATATGCCAGGCAAGTGTTTCAACTGCTGAGCCGCTGCTCCAGCCCTTGAGTAATTTTTATTAACTTAATTTTTAAAAATCCCTATTTATGGGGCTGGAGTAGTGGCTCAGCCAGCGGTTGGTGGCACATGCCTGGCACACACAGGGACACGGATTCAAAACCCAGCACCATGTGTACAGCGGGGTGTCAGAGCAACAAAGGCCACATGAAAACTAGATGGGACTGCTTCTCTCTTTTTCTCACTGTCCATTTCTCTCTTTGAAAAAAAAGGAAAAAGAAAAAAAATCCTTCTTTTTGATACATGTTACACATTAATTTGAAATTTATCTCAAAAGATAACAATGTTAGTGAAGAGACATTTCAGGCACCATAAAACAAAATTTATAAAAATAATTACACCAGGGGCTGGAGCGATGGCTCAGCAGTTTCAGCGCTTGCCTGGCAAGCACAAGGATCTGGGTTCAAACCCCAGCACCACATACACAACTAAGTGTTGGAGCAACTAAGACCGTGTGAAAACCTAAATAAAGTTGTTTCTCTCTTTCTCTGTCTCTCGCTGTTCCTCTCTCTTTAAAAAAAAAAAAAATAATAATAATAATAATAATAATTACCCCAATTATCACAGGAATTTCACTTGCTAAATCTCCAGTCACAAGATCGAGACAACCGAGTGTATGATAATTTTCAGTAGAAATAAAACTGGATTTGATTTGTCCTTGTAACTGCAAAAGTAAAAAAAAAAAAAAAAGTTAGAATGTTATATGACTTATTTTATGCTCTACAAAAACCAGTTTAAATCAAATATAGATGTATTCTTAAACAGAAATGTTAGTAAAATGTCATATCAAGCAGGAATGGTCATTCGCACAGGCAATCCCAGCTATGTGGGAGGTTAAGGCAGGAGGATCACAAATTAATGCTAACGTGGGCAAATTCACTAGATCCTAGCTTGAAATAATAAATAGAAAGGGCTAGGGAAGTAGCTCTGTGGTAAAGCACCCCTGGATTCAATCTCCAGTGGTGGGGCTTGGGGGTCCGAGGTGAATCATATAGAAAATCCTAAAATATGAACCAATAGACCAATTAGTTCCAAAAATCTGTCTACATTTATATTAAGTGTAAGTTTAAACAGGACAACAAGGTTTGTTTTCTTACTTTTTTGGCTGTATCCCAGTCTGCATTCTCAATTGCTGCATTAAAAAAAAAATAGCAGGCTAAAGTTGTGGAATCAACCTATAAAATAATTAAAGTCACCCTTTTTTGTCAAAGTGAAACGAATACACTCCAGTTCAAAGAACACAGGACATAATTAATAAGTTAGAGCTGACTTTTAGTGTTCCCCTGCACAGTCTCTCCACCTCTCCCTCTATGTTTCTTCTACCCAGAGAGTCTTCTTGCTCTGCCTGTGAAGTCTTGGTCACTTCTCACTGCTCTGGAGTAGCACTTTCACTTACCTAGCTCCTTCACTAAACCTCAGAAAACCTCTGGACCTAGCATAGGCCTATCACATTTATATCAATACATGCTCTGTATTATACCAATGTCTGTTGAATACATGCTATGAACCAAATCCTCAATCTTCCCTAGCTCAAGGGCCACAGGGTCCATATCAGTCACTGAATATATTATACATTATGATGTTTACTATTAACACTTATATAGTCATTTCCATTTCCAGGTTCATTCACTTCAACAAAAAGCACTTATTATTGTGCTAGTGTATGTCTTTTCTCCCTAACTAAGCTATAAACTTCTTGAAGGCTGTAACCAAATTAGATTTATTCAGATTCAGGCAACTGTAACAGAAGAAAGTACATGTACTCTGAATACTTTAAAGTGTACCTAGAATAGAAGCAATTAAAATAAAGTATTCTTAAAGAGAATATTTGAGGGGCAGGACTGGTGACTCAGTGGTTACGGTGCTTCCCTGGCATGTGCAAAGACGAGGGTTCAAACCATAGCACCACATACACAACTAAGTGTTAGAGAAACACTGCGTACACAATAAAGTGTCAGCAACGAGAACCACATGAAAAGCTAAATAAAATTGATTTTCTCTCTCTCACTGTCTCTTAAAAAAAAGAAAAGAGAGAGAGGGCTGGAATGGTGGCTCGGTGGTTACGGCAACTGCCCAGCATGTGTGAGTACGCGAGTTCACACCCAAGCACCAGGTACACAGAAGTCTCAGAGCAACGAAGGTCACATGAAAAACTAAATAAAAATCGTTTCTCTCTTTCTCTTTCTCACTGTCCCTCTCTCTTTAAAAAAAAAAAAAAAATGAGACAGAGAATATTGGAAAATTTACCTGGAAAACCAGTAAGTACTGATGCAAATCAATAAGAAAATAATGTATCACATACCTTGATGAATTTTTAGAAGCTGAAGATTTGTAACATAAAAAAATCCATCATTTGTGAGAAGCAACATATAATAGGTGCCTATTAAAATAAAATTCAAATCAGTTTCTCTAAAAGGCATGTGGATATAAAATTTAAACTTATCTCTGGAACTAATTTAGAAATATGTCAATGTGTTCATTTAAATTCTAATCAAATAATACAGTAATGAAACAGATAAAATTTATTTACAAAAGTTAGTATGTTATTCACAAATAAATGCTAACATCTTTGAAACTTATTTTAAAAACAAACATCACTTTCCATGAAAAAAGTTACATATATATTATAAATATAAAATAAATTATATTCCAGTTACCATTTACTGAAATCAAAATATAGCATAAATGTTAAGGGGCTAGAGTGGTGGCTCAGCAGTTAGAGCTTGCCTGGCTTGCTCAAGGACCCTGGTTCAAACCCCAGCACCACATACACAACTAAGTGTTGGAGAAACAAAGACCTCAAAAAAACCAAAATAAATTAAAATTCATTCTCTCTGAAAATAAATAAACATGTTTAAAAAATTCTCCTCATAAAATTGAGTAAAAAACTTTATATTTAGGGGCTGGAGTGGTGGCTCAGCATGCATGAGGATGCACGTTTGTACCCTAGCACACATACATAACCAAGTGTCAAGCAACAAAAGACAAATGAAAAACTAAATAAAATTGATTCTCTCTTTCTCTCATACTGTCCCTCTCTTTCTTTAAAAAAGATTTAAAAAAATTTTATTTAGAAAATGCAAAAAATGTAATACTTTGAAAAGTGTCAAGATTAAAAAAAATTCTTCTTATAAACTGCATCAATAGAAATTTTAATATTGTGTAGGTAGAATATCAATGAATTTATACTATTTTTTAAACATGTGTATGGAGCTGGAGCAGTGGTTCAGCAGTTGTGGTTTTGCCTAGCATGCGTGAGGATGCAGGTTCAAACCCCAGCACGATGTACTGTTGTTGGAGCAAAAAAAGGCACATGAAAACCTAATAAAATTGATTCTTTGTTTCTCTCTCTTTCTCTCTCTCACTGTCCCTCTTTAAAAAAAAAAAATGAGTATGAATTTTTGATTGGGTGTTTAACGGAGGCCATGCAAAATAAATTTAAGAAAACTTACCTTCGTTTGAACCATCTTTCTCAATAACAAGATTTTGATAAGTACACTGATGCTCATCAACAGCTTTCTCAACAAAAGCCTAATAGCAAATGATAAGATTAAACCCAAAAAAAATGCAATGAGGGATTATATTCTCTAAGCCCTAATGTATCAATTATCGGTACTAATAATTCTGTTTATATTCCAGACATTTATTTTAAAATGGAAAACCACTTTGAACGAGTATAATAAATATCTTCAAAGCTTAATTTTTCAATTTGACATTTATTTCATGTTTCTGAAGTGTGATTCTTAATGTAAAGAAACTTTCTTTTCATTTAAAACACAAGTTAATGGTTTTCTACAGTTTTAGTCATCTAAGAGATTACTTAGAATTTAGATAAAAATGAAAACCATAATGCAATCTTACATTAGTGAGTAATGTTTGCTTCGATGTCACATGAATAAGATGTACATTGCCACTTCTCTCCCCAACCAAAAGAAACATTCCTCCTTGACTCAGGCCAGCTACATCCACCTCAGTATCTGAAATTTTCAAATTAAAGTTACAAACTGCCTTCAAAAATACTTTATTTTCAATATGGAAAAACTGCAAATTTTGTCACTAAAAAGTCAATGATTTAGGCTGCTTCTAAACACTTTAAAAAGGTTGTGATGAAAGTAAAAAAGAATGGTACTAACTTTTATTTGGTCAACAAATATTTACAGAGCACTTACTATGTCCTAACAAGCATTGTTCTGGGACTTTTGGGATAACAAGATTCCCACCATCAAGGAGATCAAATTCTAAGGCAGAAACAGGTGCTAAAACAACATAATAGGAGTTGAAGTGGTGGCTCGGTGGTTGGAGTGTTTTCCTGGAATGCGCAAAGGACCCAGATTCAAACCCCAGCACCACAAACAAAACTGAATGTTTGATGGGGCTGGAGCGGTGGCTCAGCAGTTTTGGCGCTTGCCTGGCAAGCACGAGGACCCGGGTTCAAACCCCAGAACCACGTACACAACTAAGTGTTGGAGCAACTAAGGCCATGTGAAAAACTAAATAAAGTTGTTTCTCTCTTTCTCTGTCTCTCTCACTGTCCCTCTCTCTAAAAAAAAAAAAACCAAAAAAAAATGAATGTCTGAGAAACTAAAGGCCAGATGAAAAAATAAAGAAAATTGATTCTCTCTCTATCTCCCTCTCTTTAAAAAAAATAATAAATAGGGCTGGAGCGGTGGCTTGGTGGTTACGGTGCTTGCCTGCCACGTACAAGTACACAGGTTCAAACTCTAGCACCATGTACACAACTAAGTGTCAGAGCAACCAAAGCCATGTGAAAAACTAAATCAAAAAATTGATTTTTTTTTTTTTAAAGAGAGAGGGACAGTGAGAGAGACAGAGAAGGAGAGAAACAACTTTATTTAGTTTTTCACATGGCCTTTGTTGCTCCAACACTTAGTTGTGTACGTGGTGCTGGGGTTTGAACCAGGTCCCCGTGCTTGCCAGGCAAGTGCCGAAACCGCTGAGCCACCGCTCCAGCCTTTGATTCTCTCTTTATCTCTCTCTCTCTCTCTTCATTGTCCTTCTCTTTAAAAATAAATAAATAAATAAATAAATAAATAAATAAACTGTAAGATTTGTGAGGAGGTGATCAGTGTTCGGGGAAAAAGAAAAAGGAGAGCAGGGTAAGAAGAGCTTGAAAGTGTGGACGAATCGCACATTTTGCGATATCAATCAGACCACTCAGAAAGATTTGAGTGAGAGAAGAAGTCAGCTAAAGGGACAGAGAGGAAGAGCAGTTCCAGACAGTGGGCACAGGTGGGCAAAGTTCATCAGATGGGAGCTTGCCTGTGTGTTTGTGCAATAGCAGGAAGACAAACGTGACTGATGTGGGAGCAGAGGGAAGAATAAGAGATAAAAGCAACAGCATCCAACTGGCTTATTACTAAAATCATTCAGCAGTAGTTATCTTCACACAAATGAATTAAAGAGTATCACAGCCCTCTAAATCACTAGTGATATTGTGAATCTTGTGATATTGTGATTAGGGTAGATATTCTAAAAGTACATGAATATGGGTTTCTTGCCTCCATGCAGCAATCTTAAGATTACATTCTCAAATGTACGCCTTCTGATTCCTTTTTGGTTATCTAAGTTCTTATGTGAACACTCCAAGCATCACCTGTCTTGCAAAAATTTCTACAGATGAAAGAAAAAAATTTTCATATTTTCACTAATTTCAACACAATCATTGATTTGCCCCATAATTCACTCTGAAATTCATGTTTGCAGCTGGGTGCAGGTGCACGTCTATAATGCCAGCTACTCAGGAAGCTGAGGCAAGATGATCACAGGTTCCACGCCAACCTGAGCAACATGGTGAGAGCCTGTTTCACACTAAAAAAATAAAAGGTCTGGGCTGGAGCAGTGGCTTTGTGGTTACAGCGCTTGCCTGGCATGCACAAGTACCCAGGTTCAAACCCCAGCACCCACGTACACAATTAAGTGTTGGAGCAACAAAAGCCATGTGAAAAACTCAGTAAAAATTGATTCTCGCTGTCTCTGTCTCTCTCTCTCACTATCATCTTTTTAAAAAAAAATTTTTTAATTAAAAAAAATAAAAGGTCTGGATTAGAAACTGGTAGCAAGGTATATTTGACTCCCCATGTATTTCATAGACTTACCAAATATAAGATGCAACTGAAGTGATCTACAAATACCGTCAAGTAGTATCACAGACTGGTCTGCTACAATTATAAACCCATCACTTAAGCTGCATGCTTGTATCTTTGGATTTAATGAGGTCTGTGGGAGAAGAAAGCAGGGCTAAAATTAAAACATTTTTATACAAGATTAATAATACTTATCAATAGTATCCTCATGGCCCCAAACATCCAACATTAAAACTTAACCAAACAGACCTTTTTTCTTCAGTCCACCTACCTAAATAGTTGTTATGGCTTGCGTATGAAGTCCCCCCAAAGTGCTTGTTAACGCAGTTATATTCAGAAGTAAAATGACTGGATTATGAGAGCTCTAATCAAATCAGTCCACCCTAGTTTGAATGGAACAACTGGGTGGTAACTGCAGCCAGGTAGGGGCATGGCTAGAGGAAGTGGGTCACTGGAAGTGTTCCCTGGAAGGGTGCATTTCCCCAGTGGCTCTTTCCTCACTTTGTCTCTTGCTTCCTGATCCTACGTGAGGGAAGCAGCTTCCGTCTGCCATGCCCTTCTGCCTCACCTTGGGCTCAGAGCAACGGAGTCAGCCATCTATGAACTGAGATATCTGATATTGTGAGCCAAAATAAACTTTTACTCCTCTAAGTTGTTCCCGTCGGGTATTTTGGTCACAGCAATACAAAAGCTAACTAAAATATTAGTCAGTAAGTTCTTCCTTGTATGATATATTTTAAATCCACCAAGGGTCCTAAGTAAGGCAACAGTCCAGGAAGGGCAGGGAACAGTGAGGGATTCCGTTTTACTGAGTACTTTTTTTGTAAAAGTAGACCTTAAGCTGTAGGAGCCAGACATGAACATAAATAAATGATGCAAAATTGGCATAAAGTTTAAATGCCATGGCTAAGCTTTAGTGGGGAACTGGTCAACTGTGAAATGGTGGATACTTGCCCCTACAGAAAAGAATTTTTGTAAAGCTGATCTACTTAACACCAGTCATGGCAATTCCTGTGGAAATGCCACATTGATTGTCCACACCTTCCAACTTAACTAGAAAAGCTGATCGTTATGTGAAATGTACAGATTTTTAAACACTGGCAGCTAAGTCGACAACTTAAAAAAATACTATGCAAGCCAATCTCAGTCTTCAGTTTTGGCTCCTGTTGATTTGAGCTTCCCATGAAAATTTATCCAAAAGGAGTTGGACAGATTTTGTGGTTGAGAAAGCTCAGTTGCTGACTAGCTGCATGACTGTGAGCAAATGCCTCAACTACCTCTCTATGAACAGGAGTAAAAATAATAATAATAACTACAATGATCACTTATAGTCAGGCTAAATGAATCAATACACGTTCGGGACTTACAACAGTCTTGCACAGGGGCAGGAACAGTGGCTCTGTGGTTACAGCACTTGCCTGGCATGCACCAGGACGCAGGTTCAAATGCAAGTTTAGAGCAAGAGCGAATCAATTTCATTTAGTTTTTCATGTGGCTTTTGTTGCTCTGACACTTCGTTGTATATGTGGTGCTGGGGTTCGAACCTAGGTCTTCACGCATGCCAGGCAAGTACAGTAACCACTGAGCCACCATCCAAGCCCTTCTCTCTCTCTTTAAAAATAAATAAATAAATAAGTAAACAAATAACTTTAACAGGAAAATATCTTCTATTGCCTGTGTTATCTCTGCCTAACTTTAAGGCTCCTAAAATGAAACTTCAAGTTCTAAATTTCAAGTTCCTAAAATGAAAGGGTAATATGTCAAAGTGCCTAGCATAAGCTCAACATATTTTTCAATAGAAAACCTCAGAAATCATTAGAGGCCTGGGCTACTTCCAGTTTTAAAGCCTCTAGGTAATACAAAAAAATAAAAGAAATACCTTTTTTTTATTAAATGTGTTGTGTATCTTAGAGTTTTGACTTTAACACATAAATAATTTAATAGCAAAAAATGCAACTTACTTGTAAATAAATACCCATAAGATAATTAATATTTGCATATCTTGGGGTTCATGGTCAGCTAATAGCAGAATAGACCAACAAAAGCATGTAAGTTTAAAGCTGCAAGAAGAATGACTTCTGGCCAGGTGTGGTGGTACCTGCAGCCCTAGTGAATCAGGAGGCTGAAGTGGGAGGATCATGAGTTTGAGGTCTGCCTGGGCAACAGAGCAAAGCCCTATCTCAAAAAAAGGATTTCTGGGGGGCTGGAGCAGTGGCTCAGCGGTTACGGCGCTTGCCTAGCATGAGCGAATACACGAGTTCAAACCCCAGCAACACATACACAACGAAATGTTGGAGCAACGAAGGTGACATGAAAAACTAAATAAAATTGATTCTCTCTCTCTCTCACTGTCCCTCTTTAAAAAAAAAAAAGGATTTCTGGATTTTCTTTTCTTCCTTTTTTTTAAAGAGAGAGGGACAGTGAGAGAGACAGAATCAACTTAGTTTTTCATGTGGCTTTCATTGCTCACTTTGTTGTGTACATGGTGCTGGGGTTTGAACCCGCATACTCGCACATGCCAGGCAAGCACAGTAACCACTGAGCCACCGCTCCAGCCCGATTTCTGGATTTTCTGCTAATGAGGATTAAAGTCTAGGTCTCAGATATGGTTGGCAATTACTCTCTACCAATGAGTTGTATCCCCAGCCCAATTTCTGTTTCTTAAATCCCATAAGTCAATTTCTTTGCACATCTATAATAATCTCAGTGGCTCGGGAGTCTGAGGCAGGAGGATTGCAAGTTCAAAGCCAGCCTCAGCAACTCCGAGACCATCTCAAAATAAAAAATAAAAAGGGCTGGGGATGTGGCTTAGTGGTTAATTACCCCTAGGTTCAATTCCTAGTAGCCCTCCAAAAGTACATTAAAATAAATAAAAAACAAGGACTGTGGATGTACCTCAGAGGTAAAAGCACATCTGGATTCAATCATCAGTGCCAAAAAAAAAAAGGCAGTAATACAGTCATTATTGAAATCTTACCTTTTCAGAGGAGATCTTTGCAAGCAAATCTACTTGATACAAGGCAGTTCCATTTTCATTTCTGGACCCTACACCTAGGTATCCACTTCCTGTATCATCGCTTGTTAGCAACTCAATATCATTCCACATGTTTCTGGAATAGAGTCAGAAGCACTGTCCTTCCTGTGACAACATGTAAAATTACAATCAAATAATCTTGTTGCATAGAATCCAGGTCCTTGGGAAATGAAAAGGCTTACTCAAAAAAACAAAAGCCAAAACCTAATATCAACACATAAAAACTTTGTCTTCAAGTTATTTCTGTGGTTACCAGACATTTGAACCAATAAGATAAATGGTAATGGATTAAGATTATCAGCAGAGAAGATCATATTTTTTTTTTATTTTTTATAAAGACAGAGGGACAGTGAGAGAGACAGAGAAACAACTTTAGTTTTTCTCATGGCCTTAGTTGCTCCAACACTCAGTTATATACGTGGTGCTGGGATTTGTACCTGGGTCCTCGAGCTTGCCAGTCAAGTGCCAAAACCTCTGAGCCACCGCTCCAGCCCAATCATATTGTTTTATACACACAAATCAACATTTCTTATCTTAAAAATGGATCCTAGAGTGACTAGAACTTTGTGTGATACCGGCTTGAAAGTATGTCAAATTTTTACTTGAAATAAATCTTTAATCACTATAGCAATAAAGAGTGCAGGCTCTTAAGTCAGACCACTCTGGGACATCTCACAATGGTAAGATCCAGATGAACATCTTCAAAATGCCCATTAAGGTTTCCTTCCACAGCGTTGTTATACAGTTTAAAAAAAAAAAAAAAGATACAGGAAAGAGAAAAAAAGCTAAACTGGCTTTCTGACTGGACCAAAGAGTACATATGAAACCTTAAGAGAGTCACTTAACCATCTCATTAGCAAATATTCATATTTGTGGTGTGAATGGGAACAGAATATTAAGATGAAAAGCAATTCCTGCATCAAGACTGGTGGGGAATGATAACGAAACAGAATTTTTTTTTTTTAAGTGCTCTTAGAAGTATGTTTTAAAATCTACAGGATGGGTGAGGGATATAGATCAGTGGTAGAGCTCTTGCTTAACAGGTATAAGGACCCAAGTGTGATCACCAGCACCAAAAATACAAAATCAAATCCTAAGTACAGCACAAGGGAGAACTATTTTTTAATGACTGAGCAGTCCATGGGCAAGTATCTTAATTTTTTTCTCAATTCTCTAAACTATAAATAGGAATATATTTGGACCTACCTGAAGGAGTTGTCTTAAGCTCTAAATATTTACAGAACAATGCTTGCTTGGTTCATGACAAACTCAATTTTAAGTGCTTGCTAATTTTTTTATTTGTGGAAGTAACATTTGGACTGGGTATTTAAGGTCATAGGACTTTTCAAAAGTAGAAAAAGATGGGGCTGGAGCAGTGGCTCAGTGATTACAACACTTGCCTAGCATGCATGAGTACACACAGGTTAGAACCCTAGCACCATCTACACAACAAAGTATCGGAGCAATGAAAGTCACATAAAAAAATAAATAAAATTGATTCTCTTTCTCTGTCCTTCTCTCTTAAAAAAAAAAGTAGGAAAAGAGTTTACTAACACTACAAACAAATTAAAACAGCATGTTAGCGAACAATAGAATTATTGTGGTGGCTGACATTTGGGAATTGGGGAAGGTTAAGATAGGAGACAGATTGGAATGAATACTTTCACAAGTTTCAGTTTCATACATATGTAAAATAGAAAATATTATAAACCTCCCAGGGTTGCATAAATCATTCAACAAATGTCTGTTACATGCCAGGCACTGTACTGGCATCTGGGATATAGGTTTGGATGAGCTAGAGAACATCTCTGTTGCTCTTTTTTTTTTTTTTTTTTTTTTTAAAGAGACAGAGGGAGAGAGTGAGAGAGAGAAAGGGAGAATCAGTTTTATTCAATTTTTAATCTGGCCTTTGTTTCTCTGACAGTTAGTTGTGTATGTGGTGCTGGGGCTCAAACCTGGGTCCTTGCGCATGCCAGGCAAGCTAATTTCTGGGCACGGCTCAAGCCCTGTCTTTGTCAGTCTTAAATTTATATTCTACCTCTTTTTGTGAGGGGGCAGTGCTGGGGTTCAAAGTCAGGGCCTTGCACAAGCTATGCAAGTACTCTACTGTTGAGCTACATACCAACCCTTTTCATTTTGAGATGGACTCTTGCTAAGTTACTCCGGCTGTCCTCCAACTTGCCATTCCCATGCCTCAGATTCCCAAGTAGCTAAGATTACATACAGGAGAGCAGGAAAGCCTTCACTATGTCCAGCAAGGAAGTGTATGTATGTATGATATATATATATATATTTTTTTTTTTTTTTTGAGACAGGGTCTCATTAATTTCCTTAGGGCCCTTGCTAAACTGCTGAGGCTGGCTGTGAACTTGCAATCCTCCTGCTTCAGCCTCCCTGGCGGCTGAGATTACAGGCCTGCTCCAATAGTGCTGAGCATGAAGTTTATATTCTTGTGGGAAGAACAAAAAACATCAAATAGTTAACTTGTGTGGAGGGTTCTTGCACGCCCAGTTTTTCAAGATGTATTCATTTAATCTGCATGATTTATTTTATAGTTGGGGTACAGGAGTCAGATATGAAATAGTAGATCACGGTCACTTAAAGGAAATAAATTGTGTGAAGCCAGTAAGTGTCCTTTATAATTGTCACACTGGCCATCCACAAAAAAAAAAAAAAGTGAATGCACCCATAATTCCTAACAGTGCTCCATGTTTTGAAGGAAACAGCGCTGGGATAGGTGGGATAGCTTAAGAAGGGCCTATCTGGGAAGGGAAAAAGATGCCATCTGAGCTGGGAGGTGAAGTCCAGGAAGCCAAATATGCCACACTCAGAAAGCACAGCGAAGGGAGTGGAGGTTCAGAGGGTGCTGACAGTTTGGGGCAGCTGTGGGGTCACCGCAAGAGCGGAAGGCGAGGAGGAAGAGAGAGGTGGAAGCAAGGAAGTCTCCATCAGAGGATGGGATTTCACAGGCGTTAGGAAAGCACCGACTGCATGGTGGCGAATACCTAGAGAATATGATAATAAGCGAGATTAAATCCTATCAATCAGGCGTCCAGAAGCAATTCCAACCTCTCTCCCGCCAGCGTCTAGAGGGAGAAACGCCCTGAAAAGGGTTGAAGTCGCTCATTCCATCTGGCCCCACCCAAGCTGCCTGCAGCAGCCCGACTGCCCCTCCTCACCTGCAATTGAAGAAACTAAAAGGGTACACCAAGTATTTCGCCCCTCTTCCTGACTCACACAACCGCCCCTAACCACTTCAGGTTCTAGCCCACGGGTTTGAATTGGCGGGAGAAAAGCAGGGCCAACCCCTTCTACGGCGGCCGAGGAGGGCCCAGATTGACGTAGACTCGAAATAGGAAGTCGCCCCACCCTAAACTGCATTCATTCCCAGCTCCCGACTGCGCATTCTAGGGTGTATCGTTGGCTCCGCCCTTTTCGCTGGATTTACGCGCCCCCATCGAAAGATCAACCAATCACCGCCTAGAACCGCGTTGCTATAGCTACTCATCACCACCCCTTTTCCTCCCAGAAAGCTGCGCGACGCGCCCGGGCCTCATCCCCTTTGTGCCATCCGGGTCTCTCGCGCGAGCGATTTAGTCTGTGGCGAAGCTTCGGGGCGGCCGGTACTGTTGAAAGCGGCAAGTGGACGCGCCGCCTTAGCGGCCGGGACTCGGGACTATGGCGGTAGGTACCAACTCTCGAGTTTTAAGTCGGGGCTGGTTTGCTTCTAATTTCGACCGAGTGGGCGAACGGCTCCAGGGCTGTTGCCCGCGCGTGTGTGTGTGTGTGGGTGGACAAAATGGCGACGCGGCCTTCTTCTGCGCCCGCCATCATGGCTGCCCGCTGTCGGGCGGGGGAGGGAAGGCGGCGTCGGTGGGGGTGGGGAGCCGCAGGGAGTGCCTTTTTTCCAGAACTTTCCTTCTCTCTTCCCGAGCCCTAGGTTCCCTTCGGCCCACCGAACCGTCCCCAGATTAGCTTACTTCCCCCCGGCCAGTAGTGTTCTTGGGGCTTGGGAATTTGGGCTCGCAGTTGAGAAGGACTGGAGAAGAGAAAAAAATCGAAAGTCATCTCTGAAAAGTCTGCGGTCGGAAAGGCGGTGTCGGTAGGGGACGGAGTGAGGGAAGACAACGGTCTGGCAACCATGCGTGCGATCCTGGGTTCGTGCGCTTTCCCATTTCCCACGAGTGCTCGCCGCCGTGCACCCAGCAAGGGGCTGGCTTGGTCCTGCGCAAAGGGAGTGAAAATTCCAGGCTCTGATGTCAACGGTGATTCCGACGTGCTCCGAAGGGCTCGTCTTAAGTATTAGAGAGGCATCTCATAATCAAGTTTGACTAGTGGCTTTGTTTCTGTGAATTTAAGAACCTTCTGTTGACCCAGATGAGAACTGCAGATCGTAAATCACCTGTTCTGAACACTAAGCCTGCCCTGGTTATAAGATGTCCATTGCACCGGCCAATGTGTGTGAAAGCTTCGTTTTTAGTGATCCCGCCTAAAAGGAAAATGTACGCATTTTGCATTTTCTTTTTAATGACCAAAAACTTATATCGTATTTTAGAAAATAGAACTGTTAAGCATAAAGTTTGCTCTTGTAATTAGAATGCCTGTAATTAGGGTCAGATGATGTAAATTGTAGGAAATAGGTGGCTTGGTTACTTTCTATCTGTCCTTTGTTTCTCCAGCGCTTAGCTGTGTATGTGGTGGTTGGGTTTGAACCGTGGTCCTCGAGTATGCCAGGCAAGTGCTCCAACCGCTGAGCCACCTCTCTAGCCCTTGAGGTGACTTTCTGATAGAATCAGTGATGTGGAAGGGGGAGTTTTGTGGTACTGGTGATTGAATCTAGAACCTGGTATCCTAGACAAGGACCCTTTCCAATAAGCGCACCCCAGCCCTTTTATTTCTTAGTTTGAAACAGGGCTGTCTTTCCTTAAGTAGCCTAGGCTGGCCCTGAGCTTGTGAACCTCCTGCGTCAGGACAGTGGCTGCAGTCGATATTCATATGTAGACTAAATATTTAATTGATTTAGTTTTTCTGGATACTGTAAAATATCCTCAGGGAAATAAAAGTTTTACCTGGGTTTGGCCACCTATCATACTTTTGATGTGATAGCATGGTTTTTCTGTAGTATGTTTTATAGATGCAAATGACTGTTTATTATGTCTCACAAGGTAATTTCAGTATTGTCTGGAAACCACCTTTTTTTGGTACCAGGGATTGAACCCACTAGCACTTTATCCACTGAGCCACATTCCTAACCCTTATTTTTTATTTTGAGACAAGGTTTTGCTAAGTTGTTTAGGACCTGACTAATTTGCTGAGGCTGGCTTTGCGCTTGAGAATCCTCCTGCCTTAGTTTTCAAGAGTCCTTGGGATTACTGGCTGGACAGAGTGCTGTCTTTTCCATTATAAAAGTTGCTTTCAGGCTGGAGTGGTGGCTCAATGGTTCTAACCCCTGCACCAGATACATAACTAAATGTCCTCGAAGCGAAGGGCCAATGAAAAAATTAGATTCATTCTTTCTCTCACTCAACCCTTAAAAAAAAAAAAGTTCTTGTGTGTAATGGCACATGCCTGTAATCCCAGCGGCAGTCCAGGAACTTGGGGCACTTGAGGCAGGAGGAGATCTGCAAAAGTGAGAGAGATATGTTTAGTAGTTCATTTACTTTACTAAGAGAATGCTGTACAGGCACTTGGCATGTAATAGACTAATCTGAACTAGTCCTGTGGATAATTAACAAGAAGCAGTATCTTTTTACAAAAGTTACTGATGTTGCTGGATCCCTGACCTATTGTGAGGGATAAAAGTCTTTCAGCACAAAAACTTTGATTCCAGAAGTCATTCATTCTGGAAAAAGTACATGTATATTGAAATGAGCTCCTCTGTTATAATTATTTGCTTCTTTTTTTTTTTTTTTTTTTACTCTTTGACCATTGCTACAGGCTTAATACATAATTTATGTGTTTCAACTAAACTAAATCCTTTTTTTATTATTTTATTGCCAGAGTGTAGCATTGGGTTTTGACACATTTTTGACCCTAAGTAAATAAGTTGAAATAATGCAACTTCTGACTCCTCATTTCATTTGGTATTCATTTTTTGGTCTAATTTTGAAGAAGTTTGGTCATCCTGTGATTCCTCCTGCTGGTGAAGACTTTGGTGATTCCGTATTTATCTAATCCAAATTTCTTTTGATGTCCTAAGTGAGAATGATACACTTTATTTAAAGGGCCAGATGGTAATGTTTTTGGCTTTGTGGGTGATGGGTCACGTTATTTGCTTGCTTGTTTTTATCCTTTTAAAAGCATGAAAATCGTTGCTGACTCAAGGTTCACAGAAATAGTTTGCTGACCCCTATTCTAAATCACCAACTCTTCCTTCCTTTATTGATTGCTTTCATATTACCTTGTTGAATCAGTTATGTAACTGCTGTCCCCTTTGCACATACAGCTGAATCTGCTTCCACTTCCTTTAATCAAAATCTGTCTCAAAGTAACATTCAGATTTAGAGTTTTGTCTTTGAAGCTTTTTTCCTATGGCTGAAACTTGAATTAATCTTTTTCTTTTCCTTTTTCTTTTTTTTTTTTTTTTTTTTTTTTTTTTTTTTTTTTTTTTTTTTTTTTTTTTTTTTTTTTTTTTTTTTTTTTTTTTTTTTTTTTTTTTTTTTTTTTTTTTTTTTTTTTTTTTTTTTTTTTTTTTTTTTTTTTTTTTTTTTTTTTTTTTTTTTTTTCTTTTTCTTTTTCAGGGCTGAGGACCGAACTTAGGGCCTTGCGCATGCAAGCGCTCTGCCAACTGAGCTAAATCCCCAACCCCAAATTAATATATTTCTTAATGATGTTTGTAATTTGTGCTGCACAGTTAAGCAGAGCCATAGAAACAATTTTTGTTTTGGTACCAGGGTTTGAACCCAGGGTCAGCTTAACTGCTTAGCCATATCCCCAGCCCATTTTTATGTTTTATTTTGAGATAGGGTCTGATTTAGTTACTGAGGCTGGCTTTGAACATATGTCCCTCCTTCCTCAGCCTACCGAGTTGCTGGGACTACAGGTGTGCACCTGTGCACCTGGCTCACGGAAACAGTTTTTAGGTTTTTTTGTTTGTTTTGTTTTGTTCTTTTAGAAAGAGAGGACAGTGAGAGAGAGGATATCAATTTTTATTTAGTTTTTCACATGGCTTTCGTTGCTCCGAGACTTCGCTGTGTACGTGGTGCTGGGTTTGAACCCGTGTACTTGCACATACCATGCAAGCACCGTAACTGCTGAGCCACCGCTCCAACCCCCAGGTTTTTTTGTTTTGTTTTGTTCAATAAAGAGAGGAAGAGAGAGAAACAGAATCTTTTGATTTTTTCATCTGGCCTTTGTTTCTCCAACACTTAACTGTGAATGTGGTGCTGGGACTCTTATGCAGGTTCTTGCACTGATCAGGCGAGTGCTCCAACCGCTGAGTCACCCAGCCCGTCATGGAAACAGTTTTAATAGAAAACTAATGAATTCGTTTTTCTTCAAACATGCATTGATTTATGTACTGAGTGCTGTTAGAAGAAAGACACATAATTGCCTTTTGTAAGCTAGGAAACTGAGATTTAGATGAAAGAATTTTACCTTTAGGTAAGTCAGGTTTTGGAAAAGTATGTGTGTGGTTGATTAGTTTAAATTTATATTGTAAGGAATGGGTATGTAACTTAGTGGAAAAGTGCACACCTAGTATGTGTGGGGCCCTGGGTTGAATCCCCAGCACAACAAAAAAGTAAAATTCTATATTATAGTGATTACTAACAAGATGCTTTCAGTAGAAACAATGTTTCCAAAGCCCAGAGCAGGAACTAGGAGAGGCAGGTCCTGTTTTGCTGCAACTCTGGCAGGGGGCTGTTTAATGTTCATTAAAGAGGGTTAGTGAGGTAATGGGTTCTCTCAGGTAAGTTAATTTTCTATCTACTGTTATATGATATTCTAGATGTATTCCCTATGCTGTTTGTAGATCTTAAATTGCTTGAAATGTTTATAAAGGACCATGAAGACTATCAATTTATGCCAGTTTGAATATTAGTGAAGTCAGCTAAAATGTGTTCACAGATATTAAAAGGGGGATTGTATTTTCTCTGTTTGAATGTTTGTTGGAATTACTGAACCTTTATCCATTCCCCTGTTTTTTTTTAACACTTAAAAAAAGAATTCATTCCGTAGCACAGGGAAATGCTGATGATGAGGATTAGAAATTACAGATGTGTATGTCTCTTGTTGGTCTGGATAGTCTTTTAAGCCATTTACAATACTATATAAATTTTAGCTATGTGGAAGTTACCCATTCTGATTTGTTCTTTTTATCTTTTTGTAGAACTCAAAGATGACTATCTTTACTGTTCCCCTTTAAAAGTTAGAAACATTTTGAAAATAATTAAGGCCTTTAATCAATTTTCTTTAAACTTTTAGGCTAGTGATACAGAACGAGATGGACTAGCCCCAGAAAAGACATCCCCAGATAGAGATAAGAAAAAAGAGCAGTCAGATGTATCTGTTTCTCCTAGAGCCTCAAAACATCATTATTCAAGATCACGATCAAGGTCAAGAGAAAGAAAACGAAAATCAGGTAAGACAAATTAGTTTGGTAAAATTAACATGCTTTAATTGAAAGTGAATAATAAAAGGATATCGGTTGTTTTCTGCTTGGGGGTGTATGTGCTGGGTATTAAATGCAGTGGTGCTTAACCACTGACCCACATCCCCAGTCCTTTTTATTTATTTATTTTTTGTTTATTTGTTTTGTTTTGAGACAGGGCCTCGCTAAGTTACTTAAGGCCTCAGCTTCCTGAGCTGCTGGGATTACAGGCATACACCACTGCTTCCAGCACAATAACTTCTTTCTTTCTTTCTTTCTTTCTTTCTTTAATTCTTTTTTCAGGGCTGAGGACCAAACTCCGGGCCTTGCACATGCTAGGCAAGCGCTCTGCTACTGAGCTAAATCCCCAACCCAAAATAACTATTTTCTGATTGTTGCATAGATGTCCAGACTGTACAAACATAGACTGGATAGTCATAATTTCTGAGTTTATTTAACATCTTTTGGAGTGGGGCTGGAGCAGTGGCTCAGTGGTTCAAGTGCTTGCTAGACTTTGAATATATTTGGGTTTGAATATATTTGGGTTTATCTTTGCAGTGCTTTGCAGGGCTTTGTCTGTGATAGCAAAAGGCTCTGCCAATGGGCTAGAGCAGTAGCTCAGCAGTTACTGGTGCTTGCCCGGCATGTGCCATTTCAAGCTCAAACTCCAGCAGCATCACATACACACTGAAGTCTTGGAGCAACGAAAGCCACCTAGAAAACTAAATAAAAATTAATTCTCTCCTTTTCTATCTCTCTGTCCCAATCTCTCTCTTAAAAAAAAAAAAAAAAAGCTGCCAATTAACTACCTCTAGCCCTGAATTAAAATATTTCAGAAGCAAGGTGTTTAATATTTGCAGATGTTCCATATTCATTTATTTTTCTAAAAAGGTAAAGCCAAACACAGGAAATATGTTTTTCATGTGGCTTACCTCTGTATGTGGTGTTGAGGTTCAAACCTGCATCTTTGCACGTGCCAGACAAGTGCCATAATTGCTGATCCACTGCTCCAGCCCTCTAATAGCATCCTTTTGACTACTTAAATAAAATGCAAATGTAATCCAACCTGTTTGTTTTCTTAATTATTTACTACCAGTAAGGCCCTGTATAAATTTGCTGTGGACTAGGAAACAAGATGATCTAGTCATGTTTGTCAGGTATGGTGCTGCATACCTATAATTGTTAAGACTGCTCAGAAGGCAGGGGCAAGAGGATCACAAGTTCCAGGCCTGTCACAGTAACTTAGCAAGACTGGATCTAAATAAAGGGCTGGGAATGTAGCTCAGTGGTAGAGCACTTGGCCGAGTATGTGCTGTGTCCTAGGTAAAACAAAAGAATTTGTGACTGAAAGACAGGGTTGTACTCTTGACTTTTTTTGTTGTTTGGATTGTTTTTCTTCTCATGTACAATGTTAGTGGAGTAGAATAACCCTACCTCTACCATAAAAAACCAGTTATTGGAAGATGAACAGTAGGTAGACTCTGTTATTAGCCAAATGAACTGGAAATTCCTTTTTATATAGGTTTGGAATTTATTCAAGATGAAATGTTTCTGTATCTTTGCTTATGTTGGGTTTTGTTTGTATTCACAGATAATGAAGGAAGAAAACACAGGAGCCGGAGCAGAAGCAAAGAGGTAATTAACACTTTCTAGTGAATAGGTACTTTAAAATACTTGTAAAGTATCTGGTAGTAATTTTTATGTGACTGTATTACATTGTTAAGGTAAGTACCCAAACTTGAAATTTTAAAAGGTTGATTGAGTTAAAAGATAAGCATGATTTGGATTCATCATTTTTCAAGAAGATAGTTGCTTATATGAAAAGTGCCTTCAAAAACTTAATTTTATTATATTGTGAAAATATTCAAAAAAAATTCAAATGAAGAATATAATTGGTTTTTTTAGGTCTGTCTCACAGAGCTTCCATTAATCTGAGGTCCCGAGTCTGCTTATGCCTGACAGCTGCTCAGGATTTTCAAATAGCGGTCATCTATCTTTACAATAGCAATACCCTAGATATTTGTGGGCTACTTTTTCTTCCTGGAAGATAACAAGAGTTTTCTTCTTTAGTAAGACGGATTTCCCTGATAGTATTGAATTGTGAAATACAGGTTTATAAGTGAGGGACAGCAGAAAAGGTGATGGTGACAACAAAAGCAGCAGTTGTATTTCAAAGGAGTTAACTTGCCCACCTGAGAAGACAAGGAATGAGCCAAGAAGGAAGAGCAGAAGTAGCATCCAGAAAGGGAGAAGAGTCTAATGGGGGCTGGGCAAGGGACTCCTAATATGGTCAGGGACTTCACCTCTTCCCCTAATGGAAGCTCTGTTAAAATTTTTAATTTAGGAGAGTTTTTGTGAAAAATGACTATTTTGTTTAGCTCACATGATAACATTTCTATAATAAATCATACTCAGCGTGCTAATGCGCGAAGAGACTGAACTGAAGACGCTGCAGACTCAGATAGCAAAATAATAAGCCTACTTCATGATAAGGTAACTATTAGTCATTCAAACTCCTATTTCCCTTAAATATCTTAAATCAGTTAAGGGTTTTACTGTTTTTGTTTTTGTTTTTGTTTTTTTAATAATGTTATGTTTGGAAAACTGGTAAAATAAAATCTAAAACTTTTGGAAGTTTAACCACTTAAAATTTTTTTAGTCTGCCACTATATGGCAAAATCAAGGAGATTTTCTTTCCTAAGGTTATTATAGAGAACTGGCAATGAAGCTAAAATTAAGCTTGTCTCCAGATCTCTTATTTTTCTGCCAAGTAGAAAATTGTTCTGATGATTTTCGAATGTATCATCATGCATGTTCCAAAATGATTGGCTAAGTTTTTTAATTTTTTACTTTTTTTAACAAAAGTTAATCTTGAGCGGAAAGAAATACATACTATGGCCTATTATGGGAAACAAATAATGTATTATTAAGGTGGAGAAGTGGTGGCCTAGGCATCAGAAGAACATGGGCTCCAGGTCCTCTTCAACTACTGCGTAGCTTCCTGGCCTTAGATCTTAAATCTTAGCATAGTTTTATGTAAAGTAAGAGGATTAAATTGGAGAATCTATTTCTTTTCAGATTTAAATTTTAATGGTCTTGAGATATTAGGGGTTTTAACATTTAACTACAAGATGGGTTTAAAGAATCTTAATGAGGGAAAATGTAATATTTAGTGCACGTCCTGCTTTGGTATTTATATGATGAGATGGGAGAATTATACAATTGATTTTATTTGAATCTCTGAATGCATTTGTGTGCGAGTCTTGGTTTTAATCTTTGAAAGTATGGGGAAGTATGTGTTGTATGATGGTGTAGGGGTTAATTGTGTTACCCTAGTTTGAGTTCTTAAAAATTAAAACTGGTACAGTTGGCATTTTTTTATTCTAGCTGCTTGAGATGTAGTAGAACTCTCAACCTGTTGGAATATTGCAAGTTGATAAGTTATTGATTGACAGTTCAGACATTGGGAGAAACATCTAAAACTTGTCTTTTAGAGAGGTTGTAGTATGCGGTATTGCTATGAAAGGCAATATGAAATTACAGATGATTAATGTTCACTAAAATTATATTTAGTTACCCATTTGAAATGCATTTTCTGATGCATTTCTTTTTGTCATTGTTTACTCTTTAAACTTACCATGCTCTGTATTTAGAAGTTGATGTACATACGTGGTCTGTATATTTTAGACAAACAGGGATTCCTCTATATGTGGTATGCTGGTTTCTTCATATTTCAGTTTCAAAAATTGTTTTTATTGTGCTATGTAATATCTTGGGGAGGTATCTATATTTTGTACGTTTATAAAAAATTAGTAATTATATCTGCAACATGTGGGTGATGTGAAACTAGATTGGTTTTTGTTGTTGTTTTTTTTATTTGCCACACACTCCTAAGGTTACTAATGTTGCATCACAACATTTTTGTCTACTGATACCCATACTAACTCTTTTTGTTGCACTATTTTCCTGAAAGAACCAACTTCTTCTTAAAACAGGCAAGAAGACATGAATCCAAAGATAAATCCTCTAAGAAACACAAGTCTGAGGAACATAATGACAAAGAACATTCTTCTGATAAAGGAAGAGAGCGACTAAATTCTTCTGAAAATGGTGAGGACAGACACAAACGCAAAGAAAGAAAGTCTTCACGAGGCAGAAGTCACTCAAGATCTAGGTCCCGTGAAAGGTAGGTAGCCTTAAATATTGTAGCTTAGCATCTTCTATTTAGTTTTAAGTTAGTTACGTAAAGTTTCTCATTAACCTGTTAAACAGAAAAATTGTAATTCAGAAATTAATAAATTTATTAAGTTGCTAAGTTTAATGGCTGAAGTCTGGTTTCGGATAAATCCAAAAATGATTGCCAAGATGAAGGAGATGAAAAATGGTTGAACCTTCAGTTAATGGATGAATTTTTTTCAGCCATTTACTGATTTTTCTTTCATGCAGTGAAAAAAATTGTTAAAACGTTTAGGCCAATAAGCAATCTTTTCACATCATTGATGTAGGATGTGTTAGTTCTGGAACTCCTTTTAAAGTTTTGTTTTGATATAGCTAAAAGAGAAGTTTTAGAGATTGGGTAATAGTTCAGATTTGTAGGGATTTTGATTTTAAGAAGCTACTATTTCTTTGGAGAATTATGTGAGTGATATCAGACTCGCTCAAAATTTGTTTCAAGCTTTATACGTGTTTCGGAAAGGTTGTGACTTGAGACACTTAAAACAGAATCTGGAGTTGGGACAGGATGCCATGTCATAGCTTTTCCTGTGTTCCCTTTGAGATCACCAATCAATAATGAAGGTTATAATTCCTTCAAAAACTTTAGTAACCCTTTCTGTACATGAGAGTTTTTTTTTCTGTCTTGATTGCATTAGTACAAATAATATAATGTATAGAGCTCAAGATAACTAAAAGTTTGTGTGCTTGAATTTCAGGCGCCATCGTAGTAGAAGCAGAGAGCGGAAGAAGTCTCGATCTAGGAGCAGGGAGCGCAAGAAGTCAAGATCTAGAAGCAGAGAGAGGAAGAAATCACGATCCAGAAGCAGGGAAAGAAAACGGAGGATCAGATCTCGTTCCCGCTCAAGATCAAGACATAGGCATAGGACTAGAAGCAGGAGTAGGACACGGAGCAGAAGTCGGTAGGTATTCATCCTGGATAAAATCCGAATAGACACCTCAGCGTTGGTCAACCCAAAAATATTAAAATCAGAATCACCATTTTACTTACAGATTAATAGAATTAATTTACTCATAACTTCACCACTAAAAATAAACCTGGGGCCTGGGGTTAGGTGTGCAAGACCTGGAATCAATGCCAAGCACCACAAACACACACATATTCCTAAATACTAAAACAGCATTATCAGTGAATGTCTTGATTTACACGTATAACTATGATCCCATTAAAATTCAGTTTGTTCATTGAATTTGTTGATTGACTACCACAGGCTATATGCTAGTGATGCTCATCTAACTACCTTGTCTAATTATCCGAAATAGTCGTGTTGTGAGTTGTTTGTTCAGATTAGAGGGTTTAAGTAACTTGCCCAAGAAGTCCAAAATTAGTATATATTAAGTACTAGAGCCAGGATGCCAGATGCCAAACATGTAGAAATGCAAAAATCTTTTAATCTGCCTAATTTGCTGTGCTTGTGGCTTAAACCTATCTTGACTAAAAAGAGGTTCAGTGGTGGGGCAGGGCTTAGCAGTTGTGGCACTTGCTCAGCAGTTGTGGCGCTTGCTCAGCATGTACAAGTACACAAGTTCAAACCTCAGGACCACACGTACACAGCAAAGTCTCAGAGCAACGAAAGCCACATGAAAAACTAATAATCTCCAGAAACTGGGAAGGCTAACACAGGATTGTAAGTTCCAATTCAGCCTCTGCAACTTAGCAAGACCTTATCTCAAAAAGTAAAAACGGCAAGAGATGCAGCTCAATGGAAGAGTTCCCTTGGATTAAGTCCCCAGTAAATAGGGTACAGGGAAGGGGGAAGGATTGTTAGTGGGCAGTGTGATTAATAGCTACAGAGAAAATTTAAGTGATTTTTTTTTTTAAGAGAGACAAAGAGAATCAATTTTTTTTTCCAGAGCTGAGGACCAAAGTCTGAGCCTTGCATGTGCTAGGCAAGAGCTCTGCCACTGAGCTAAATCCCTGACCCCCTTTAATGATATTTTTAATCACTTTTTGAACAGTTTAAGCCTTTCATTTTGGTAATTTTTTTTGTTTTAGTGAAAATAACTGATTTTCTAAAATATCCAAATTGTAGTTTAATAGGGCTTGGCACAATGGAATAGACCTGTAATCCCAGCTACTTGGGAAGCAGAGGCAGTCAGATTGCAAGTTGGAAGCCCACCTCAACAACGTAGACCATGACTCATAATAAAATTTTTTAAATGGGGTGTTGCTGGGGGTATAGCTCAGGTAGAATGTTCCTGGGTTCAATCTCCGGTACAATAAAATGCTATAAATGTTTAGCCTGTTATTCCCTGGTGTGTAGGTTTGACCGACAAAACTTGTCGCATTGGGTGTCCTCTACCACAAACGTTTGAAACTGGGTGTGGTGATGCCATTGTATAATCCTGGCTACCTAGGAGAGTTAAGACAGGAAGATCGAAAGTTCAAGGCCAGCCTGAAAACATAGAGAACCTGTCTCAAATGAACAGGGTTGAGGATATAACCTAGTGGTAAGTGTTTGTCTGGCATGCAAAAGGTGCTGGATTGAGTTTCCAGTGTGCCAGCTATAATATGGAGGTTCAATAAATGGGATGTACAAACACAGAACTGGATTGAGTTTCCAGTGTGCCAGCTATAATATGGAGGTTCAATAAATGGGATGTACAAACACAGAACTTAAAATAGGTGTGGAAGTTGTATCATTTTGACTTTTGTTGAACCATGTAAATAATTTTTTAACAATTATTATATAATTAATACGAGACTTGTAAAATATGATTCATTACAGAGACAGAAAAAAGAGAATTGAAAAACCAAGAAGATTTAGCAGAAGTTTAAGCCGGACTCCCAGTCCACCTCCCTTCAGAGGCAGAAATACAGCAATGGATGCACAAGAAGCATTAGCTAGAAGGTATGTGTGGTTTTTTGTTTTTTGTTTTTAATTCATTTTTCCTTTTCTAAGTAGATATTAAATTATGTGGTCAAGATCATGCTTTTTAAGTCATAAGTGCTGAGGCACTTTTGTATGAGTTTTTAATTTTCACCTTAGACATTCACTTGTTTATGCAACTATGAAGGTTGAGATACCTGAAGTATTATTTGTGTTTTGTCTTCATGATTAACTGATTTTTTTTCCCACAATAAATTTAGACACTGAAATATTTATTTGCATTTAATTTTTTTGAGTCTTAAATCATCTTCAAGGACTGTATAATTTTACATCTAAGATGGCTTTATCTTATTTCTCAAGAAAACAAAATACTTGAAACAATTCTTTCAATGGTTTTTCTTTTGAGTGGCAAATAATATATGTACATTGTAAGCTAATTTATTATCTTGTCACGTAGGTAGAATATTTTATTAAATTTTCTACCGTTTCAAAAATGGACCACACACAGAAAGGGTGACTGAAATCTGCAAAATGCCTCAAATGAGGCAAGTGAATTAAGCTCCAAACACATGTTTTCAAAATATTCTGAAGTTTAAACTCTGGATTTGGTTTTGGATTTTTTTTCTTTCCTTTTTTTTTCTTTATGAAATTGAGTTTGTATTTTTTTTTCATTATAAAAATACAGTTATCACAATGTAACCTGATGTGCTGCTGCCCTGTGAACCCCAACCTGGCAGAAACTCCAGCTGAACAGCAGCAGCAAAGGTGTGAGCTCACCCCTTCTTCATTCCATTCACCTTGGTGAATGGTGTTAATTCCAAACCTGCAATGGCCATTTTGATGCAAACAATAGAATACAGTCATATTTTCTTTCTGAAACTAAAATCAACATTATTAGGAAATGATAAATCTGAACTAATTGGTGATGATTAATTGGTCCGTTAACTCTTGACAGAATATTTCCTAAGCCCTTTTACTCTTATTTACTTAAATACCATAAATCTGTTATACCTTCATTTTTGGATTTATTGAAGCCATTACTACTATCTAAAACTTTGATTTAAACTAGTCAGTGCTCTCTCAGATGTGAACGTTTACACAAAATCCTCTAAATTCAGAATTTTAATCCAGGCTATCTTAAAATTTAAAATGAGGTCTTTTTAAGAAACCAGTGTGTTAATTGATTTTTTTAATGTGGATTTGTTTTTAAACGTCAAAATTTAAAGCTGTTTTGGAGATATTTTTCTTATCTATGGCCTACATTTTGTCAGATCAGAAGCTCTTTCAAAGATAAAATCAAGTCTTCTACTGTTTCTTACTAGCGTATATGCTCAATAAAAAGGAACAAGATTGTAGATCTTTAACATTTTTTATATGAATTTCAACACTTGTTAAAATACCAATTGGTTTATGCCACATTGAAGAAGGAAGGATGGCATTTAATTTATGATTGGTAAAGTGAAGAATCCTTATGATGAAAAGGGGTGGGTTTCTCTTTCAGGAATTGATTATGAAGATAATGTTGAAGGAATGAATTTGTATTTTGTGTTACCAGAATCTTTTTAATTGATAAATTTCTTCTGCTGAAAATAATTTTCCACATTTTAATAGACCATAGAAAGTAGCAAGGCTTACCCTTTTACTTATGGTTTTTGTTTTTTATTAACTTGAAAAATATACAAAGTATTCAAACAAAATGCATCATTGGAATGTTTTGATTGGCATTCTGTCCTAGCTTATTCTCCCCCAAGAAGAACCTAGGTAATCTTTATGAACTTTGTTGTTGTGGGGTTTTTTTGTTTTGTTTTGTTTTGTTTTGACGGGTAGGGGTACTAAGGGCACTTTTAACCACTGAACTGAGACAGGGTCTTGCTAATAAGTTGCTTAGGGCCTTACTAAATTGTTGAGGCTGACTTTGCATTTGGAATGCTCCTACCTCAGCCTTCCAGGCCGCTTGGATTACAGATATGCACCACCACACTTGGCTAAACATAAGTTGTTTTCTACTTAACATACCCCCAGATTTTCTCAGCTTTCTGTATGGTTGCGAATTTTAATTTTATCTTTATTGTGGTGGTCAGCCCTAACAAGGATTGAAGAATTTTTAAATTTCTAACCATTTTTTAGTGAGAACTGCAAGTAAAAACTTAGTTTTTGACAGTTCATTGAATTCAAAAGAGTAGTATTGTGTCATGTACCAGTAGTCCTGCCAACTCAGAAAGTTAAGGCAAGGACAATCATTTAAGCCCAGGAGTTACAGACAACAAAATGAGACCCTATCTCATAAACAAACAGTATTAAAATGTTCCTTGATACCCAGTCTTAAGAATAGGAAGGGAGTATTAAACATTGGCTCAGTTTAAACTTTTATAAAGTATTTTGTCTTTGTACACGTGTGAAGGTTAATAATGATTTTATGTTGAGTATTTAAATTTACTTATCTTTGACAGATTGGAAAGGGCAAAAAAATTACAAGAACAACGAGAAAAGGAAATGGTTGAAAAACAAAAACAACAGGAAATAGCTGCAGGTAATTTTTTCATTGTAAATGTATGGGCAAGTTCTTTGGAAATTTTTTAAAATGCAGAAAATTAGTAGGAAAAAACATCACAACATCCTCTATGATTCCCCACATCCATCAATAATGCTGTAAGCTCATGAGTTTTTTATGGCTTCTGTTTCTTATGGTTTTGGGCATCAAACCCAGGAGACCTCATTGCTTGCTACACACTAGTTCTATGTCAGCTACATCCCTAGTCCTTTTATGCATATGTATTTTTAATTTGGTCCATGCAGATAATTTTTCAAACAGTGAATAATGATGAATGCTATTCATGTAGCTCTATAAATGTCCTCTAGTCATGAGTTTGGGAATCCAGTTTATTAAAGAAGGTGAACTGATGAGGAATATACATTGTACCTTAATTTAGGCGTAAAAGTTGCCTGTGGATGGTTGAAGTTTATCATAATTTATTGTGAAATTGAGTCTAGAAGTTTTTTATTATTTATGTTTTTTATAATGTTTCTAGTGAATACTGGTACTTTTTTAATATTCCAAAATTTTTCAAATTGCTTTTTTTTTTTTTAATAATAGAACTTTCCTAACTGGATTCCCATAATGTTAGTAGTTTAAAAACTTTTCAAGGTTATATGCTCTGGACTGAGTGATTAGAGGAGTTCTTCTGTTGGAGTTGGGGATTTAACTTAGTTGCAGAGCACTTGCCTAGCATGTGCAAGGCTCTGAGTTCAGTCCTCAGCGCCCCGCCCGCCCCCAAAATCTTTCTGTTTAGTAAAGACTGAGTTAGTCACAATGGAATTGCCAGCCAGGCCTGGTGTATTTGGCCATAGTATCTGTTAGATATGCTTAAAACCTGCTTAATATTTCTAAGTTTGTTATTTGTTTCAAATGAGATAACTATGAAAATATTTCATAAAACAATCATATAAATATATTTTTAGAATGTACTTGAAACTATAGTTCATTTGCATTGAATCAAACCTTATTTATATAATTCTTCATCCTGAGAAATATATTAGGCCTTGACTATGTTAGGGATCTCCTACAGAAGTATGTCTGTTGGTGAACAGTGAAATGATAATGCTTTATAAGGTAGATTTTCTTTGTGTTTTATTGAAAATAACCATAATGTACTGGTGTAAATTATAAAGTTTATCTTTAAAACCCACACTTACATCAAACTCTTTAGCAGCTGCAGCCACTGGAGGTTCTGTTCTCAATGTTGCTGCCCTGTTGGCATCAGGAACACAAGTGACTCCTCAGATAGCTATGGCAGCTCAGATGGCAGCCCTGCAAGCTAAAGCCTTGGCTGAGACTGGAATCGCTGTGCCTAGCTACTATAACCCAGCAGCTGTGAATCCAATGAAATTTGCTGAACAAGAGAAAAAAAGAAAAATGCTTTGGCAAGGCAAAAAGGAAGGGGTAAGCACCCCCCAACCCCCACATCCTTTGATTATTTATCCCTTATTAGCAATTGCATAGTAAAATATTTGAATTGAAAAATACTAGTTTGACTCTTTCTTCTGAGAACCTGTTTGCAATCATCTATTTTGCCATAATTATTTAAAACAGAAAACATGACTGAAATTAAAGTTCCAAAGATCATTTCCTACCTTTCGTTCACTCACTCACTCATTTGTTTGTGAAGGAGAATGGAGGAACAGAAGAGATTGAAGAGAATCAGTTTTATTTAGTTTTACATGTGGTTTTCCTTTCTGTGACACTTTGTTATTTATGTACGTGGTGCCGTGTTATGAATGCAAGTCCTCATGCATGCCAGGCAAGTATCGTAATCACTGAGCCACTGCTCCAGCCTCACTACCATATATTTATAATAGGAAAAGAAATGCTAGGTATTTCATCAAAGATATATTATGCCAGGCATAGTGGTGCATGCCTGTAATCTCAGCTACTTGGGGCTCTGAGGCACGTGGATTGCAAAATGGGCAACTTTACCCAGAGCCTGTCTCAAAATGTTTAAAATTTCTTTATTGCTTCATAAAATAATCTTAATATGATTATAGAGTTCATTAATAGAAAGTCACAAATGATATTGTTTAGTTTAAAATGTAGTGGACCATTAATGTTTTAATTACAATAGTGTTTCTTAACAGGACAAATCCCAGTCTGCTGAAATATGGGAGAAATTGAATTTTGGTAACAAGGACCAAAACGTCAAATTTAGGAAATTAATGGGTATTAAGGTGAGTCATAGTTTGTATTGATTCCTCTTAACATCTCTTTTCATAGTAACATTAGTTATCAACTGTATTATTTCCGCTATGTGTTAACTCTGGGTACCTTATTCTGCTTTTCTGTTTATGTTCTCCGGATTGACAAATTTACGTAAACCTGTAGTCCTTACTTTTAGATGATACATTTTATTTCATTTAAAACATTTGTTGATGATTACTGAGTTTGCATCCTAGATAAATTTTACATAGAATTATAAGCTTTCCTTAGTAAATAAGAGTTGAGGGATAGAACAGGAACAAGTTCATTTAAAGTTCAGCATGAAGTACTGAATATGAGTTCTTTGGATAAAAAGCTCAAGAACGCCTGAGACATAAAACCATATCAGGAATGCCTATGGGATTCCTGTTCAGGTTAAGGGTACAGGATATCTGGAGTGTATAAGCTGGATACAGAGTACTCACTACAGATTTTTTCTTAGATGTATTTTTGCTTGCTGAACTGTGAACTATCACTGAATAGAAGGCTTCACAGAGTGCCATTGGTACCCTTGCGCATTCTTGCCTTGTTTCTCCTGGTCTCCCACCTCAGTAGTGGTTCAGCATCATTTTGTGGTGATCTAGAGCACCTTTTTTTTTTTTTTTTTTTTTTTTTTTTTTTTTTTTTTTTTTTGTTTACCACCATTTATTATGTGTTCTGTGTTTTTTTTTGTGTGTTTTTTTTTTTTTTTTTTTTTTTTTTTTTTTTTTTTTTAAGAGAGAGGGACAGTGAGACAGAGAAAGAGAGAAACAACTTTATTTAGTTTTTTCACATGGCCTTAGTTGCTCCAACACTTAATTGTGCACGTGGTGCTGGGGTTTGAACCCGTGTCCTCGTGCTTAGCAGGCAAGCGCCGAAACCTCTGAGCCACCGCTCCAGCCCCCAGAATCAATTTTTATTGAGTTTTTCACATGGCTTTCGTTGCTCTGACACTTAGCTGTGTACGTGGTGCTGGGGTTTGAACCTGTTTACTTGGTGCGTGCTGGGCAGGCTCTGTAGCACTGAGCCACTGCTCCAACCCAAGAGTGAACTTTTTTAAAGAAATTATGAATTCGTTGAATTAATTTGTTTTTAAAGGAATTAATAAATACTGGTTTTGGGGGGTAGTTAACTGTACGGAGTAGTACCTTCTTAATTTTTAAGTTTCCCGAAAGCTTTTTTTTAAGATTAAGAAAATTGGGGTGTTTACCTTTGTATTGTTCTTTCTCACCACTGTCTTTTGTTTTTTGTTTTTGTTTAAGAGAGAAGGACAGTGAGAGAGAGAGAGACAATTATTTTTGTTTAGTGAGTGGTACTGGGGTTTGAACCCCACCACTCCAGCTCCCATAGATGAGTTTTGATGTTTTATTTTTGTGGGTTTGGGGACTGGACTGAGTTCCATTCTACCATTGGCCCATACTCCATTTTTTGGGTTTTTTACCACGATGATAAGTTGATTTTTGTTGCATCCCACTTTATATCTAGAAAGAACATTGACTTGCACTGTGTGAGTGTTTAATGATTGGATGCAAGCTAAATGAGGTCAAATAATGTATTTTGAAAATTCAGTTTTAACAGTCTTGTCAAATGAATCACCTCTTGTTTCCATCAAAATGTATTTTAATACTTTATATCTGCTATTTAGAGTGAAGATGAAGCTGGATGTAGCTCAGTGGATGAAGAAAGTTACAAGACTTTGAAGCAACAGGAAGAAGTATTTAGAAATCTAGATGCTCAGTATGAAATGGCAAGATCACAGACCCACACACAAAGAGGAATGGGTTTGGGTTTCACATCTTCAATGCGAGGAATGGATGCAGTTTGAAAAAGATCACATTTTTAAAGTTTGGGACTTTATAGACTTCTTGTTCTGATGTCAGGTCCTTGTTCACCAAACAGCTAGCATTCTAGCTTGCATGGGTGTTGCATTGACTTTAATTTATTGAAAAATACGATTTTTGTAAATATCAGATCAGTGATACTGGTGTTAGTGTTGTAATCAGGTTAAACCCACTTCCATTAAACTTGACAGGACTATAGAAAGACAATATTTTTTAGTTCATGAATTCTACTTTTCAAAAATATATTAAAGCTGCAGGTGGGATAAAATCTCATACATAGATTTTTTCGTGTCCGCTGTCTTGTGTACTTTTGTACTTAACCTTGTACAGTTATTTTCATCTCTTGAAACATGAAAGAAATGTTATGTAGATGTTCTTTAGAAGATCTGACCATTTGGTACATAATCCAGCACAAGTAAGCTGGGTGGTGGTGATAATAAAAATGGTTTTCTCAAAACTGGCGTTAATTTAAGTTACCTGGTATTCTTTGAATTTATAGTTTCTGTAGCATTTTGCAATTGCTATTAGAAAACACGGGTTAGAAATTCCTTTTTATAAAAGAAAAAAGTTAACTATGCCATAGGCAATACCATGGTGAGCAGCAAAATGTAAAAGGAAGGAGAAGAGCAAATTTATTAAAATACTGTTTTTTCCTACCAATATAAGGGACAGAATTGGTGTACAGTATTTGTTAAATATTCCATATGTTATTCAGGAAATAGAATAATGCATTAAAGGGATGTAAGCACTTTTATTTTAATAAAGTGCCTTATAACAAGTCCTTTGTATGCCCTTTGCTCATTATCCTTTGAAGTCCTGTCCTGCACAAACTAATCAGAAAACAACTTTGTCAGTAAATTGAATGGCATAAATTTGGGGATGAGGGGAGAACTACAAAGCTTGTACTTATAATTCATTTTACTTTTTTTAAAAAGAGAGGGACAGTGAGAGAAAGAATCAATTTAGTTTTTTCATGTGGCTTTCATTGTTCCAACACTTCATTGTGTACATGGTACTGGGGTATGAACCTGTGTCCTCACGCATACCAAGCAAGCCCCACAACCGCTGAGCCACCACATCAGCCCCCTAATTCACTTTAATTACAACTAAGTAATAAAATTTTGACTTCTTTAGAAAGTTAAAATTCTTTGGGAAACACCATGGTGTATCAGGTAGTCCTGTCCGACAGGGAAGACTGTCTATAAGGATAAAACACCCTTATTTACAGTTTTTTGGGGGGTTGGCGCTCTTAACCTGGCCTACATGAGGACCCAGATTCAAACCCCAGCACCGCATACAAAACTGACAAAGGCCATATCAAAGTTGACACTCTTTACTCTCACTCTCCCTTTAAAAAGAAAAAGATCCTTTTCTAATTATTAGCACTGCCCAGTAAATTTTTATTTCAATGATTTTTTTAATGTTTGTCAAATGTGGGGCTGGAGTGGTGGCTCAGTGGTTTCGGCGCTTGCCTGGCAAGCATGAGGACCTGGGTTCAAACCCCAACACCACGTACACAGCTAAGTGTTGGAGCAACTAAAGCCATGTGAAAAACTAAAGTTGTTTCTCTCTTTAAAAAACAAAATGTTAGCCAAATGTGAATTGTTAAAAGGTAATTAGTACCTGTACAAAATACAAAAACCATAATCACGGAACTGAATAACTGGATAGGCAGCTAATTGGTATAGCACTTGGCTGGCATGTACAAGAGGACAAGTTCAAATCTCAATACCACATATACAAAATTAAGTGTTGGAAAAAGAACAGATGAAGAAATAAAATTGGGGCCCAAGCAGTGGCTCAGCAGTTGGAGCACTTGCACCTGGCATGTGCGAGGACAGGTTCAGACCCCCAACACCATGTATAGAACTAAATGTCAGAGAAACAGGCCCTATGATAAGCTTAAATATTTGATTCTCTTTCTTTAAAAAAAAAAAATTGGAGCGGTGGCTCGGCAGTTGCAGCGCTTGGCTGGCCAGCGCAGGTGCATGGGTTCAAGCCCCAGCATGCACGTACACAACTAAGTTTTGGAGCAACGAAAACCATGTGAAAAACTCAATAAAAATTGATTCTCTGTCTCTCATTGTCCTCTCTTTAAAAAAAAAAATTGGGCTGTAGCAGTTAAGGCACTTGCCCAGCATGCGAGAGAGTGTGGGTTTGGACACAGGTATACATCAGAGTGTTGGAACAACCAAAGCCACGTGAAAACCTAAATAAAATTGATTTTCTCCCTCTTACTGTTCCTCTTTTAGAAAAAAAATTTGATAAAAGTAAATGAGAATTTTTCATGCTTTTGAAGTCCAATATGTATTTAATACATCTCAGTTGGGAGCTACATGCTAAGGGCCTTGTATCTACCACAGAACATCCCCAACCCTTTTTTTGTAGAGAGAGAGGGACAATTAGACTTCGTTGTATAGGTGGTGCTGGAGTTCAAATCCACGTCCTCGAGCATGCCAGGGAAGCATCATTCATTACCCCTGACCCATCACTCTAGCCCCCTCATCCCTTTTTATATTTTATTTTGAGACTGCATTTCTGAGTTGCTGAAGCTGCCTTTGAGCTTGCAATCTTCCTGCCTGAGTCTCCCTAGTCGTTATGATTACAGGCATGTGCCACCACACCTGACTTTTTTTTTGGCAATACTCGGATTGAGCCCAGAGGTGCTCTGCCGGTGAGCTACATCTCCAGCCTTTGTTTATCATTATTTCAAGAGTCTCCCTAAGTTGCCCAGACTGGCTTTGAACGTGGAGTCCTCCTATCTTAACTTTGTGAGTAGCTGGAATTACAGATGTGTCCCAATGGGTCTGGCTCATTTCAAGTTCATAACAGCCACAATAGTGGAGGTGTTGAGGGAGGCATACAAGTGATGGTGAATGTCATTATTGGAGCTCTAGAGAAATGGAACTGACTGCAGTACTCAAGTTTGGAAATAGATTGATGGGGGATACGGTCCATGGTTTTGTATTAAACTTTTTGTAAACACTTTTTGTACTTTCAGTTCCAAAGTCTTGTGCTCTACGATGGGTGTTGTTGGGTTTTGTACTTGAATGCAACAAGAATATAAATTGCTAGGCTGGAGCTGTGGTTCAGCGGTGGCAGGCCTGCCTGGTATACATAAGGGGACAGGTTCAAACGCCAGCACCACATACACAACCAGGCGTCAGAAACTAAAATCAGATGAAAAAAATGAAATTTTTTTTAAAGAGAATTTTATAGATTTTTTCTTTTGGTGTTTGTTTCTCTGACAATTGTGTATGCAGTGTGGAGGTTTGAACCTGGGTCCTCATGCATGCCAGGTAAGCGTTCTAATCCCTGAACCATTGCTCCAGCCGTCACTTAAAAAAAAAAAAAAACGGGGGGAGGGGAGACAGTGAACAAAAAATGTTATCTAGTTTTTCATGTGGCTTTCATTGCTACAACTCATGTACATAGTGCTGGGGTTTGAACCCATGCCCTCGTGCATGCCAGGCAAGCACTGTAATCAGCTCCCTCAGTCTCTCTCAAAAATAAATGCAGGGGCTGGAGCGGTGACTCAGCATTTACGGGGCTTGCCTGGCATGCACTAGTATGTGGGTTCAAACTCTAGCCCCACGTACACAGCGAAGTATTCGAGCAACAGTAGCCACATGAAAAACTAAATAGAACTGTCTTTCTCTCACACTGTACCTCTTTAAACATTAATTAAATAAGTAAATAAATAAACATAAATTGCTGTCTAGGATTTAGGTTAAAGATGTGGTCAGGCAAGTCAGTAAAACTAGAAAGCTATGCTAATATTTCAGACAGACTTACACATTAGAAGAATGTGGGTTTTGTGGTATGTGCCTATAATACTAGTGACTTCAGAAGCTGAGACAAGAGGATTACAAGTTCAAGGTCAGCTTCAACTTTGTAAGACCCTGTCTCAAAAAATACAAAACGGCTAGAGTGGTGGCTCAGTGGTTAAACTGCTTGCATGGCAAGCACAAGTACATGCATTCAAACCCCACCACCACATACACAACGAAGTGTCACAGCAATAAAGTCCACATGAAAAACTAAAATTGATTCTCTTTCTCTCACTATCCCTCTTTCTTTAAAACAAAAATTGATTCTCACTGTCCCTCTCTCTTTAAAAAATACAAGAAGGGGACTGGAGCAGTAACTCTGCAGTTGTGGAACTTGCCTGGTATGTGTGAGGACCCCGGTTCAAACCCCAGGATCACATGTACTACAAAAGTGTCAGAGAAACAGAAACCACATGATAAAATAAAAACTGATTTCCTCTCACTCTGTCCATCTCTTTTAATTTTTTAAGAGAGAAAATTTAGTTTTTCATGTGAATATCATTGCAACCAACAGTTCCTTGGTGTTTGTGGTGTTGGGGTTCATACCCAAGTCCTGGCACATGCCAGTCAAGCGCCTTAACCACTAACCCACCACTCCAGCACCTCTCCATCTTTTTTTTTTTTTTAAATAAAAGTGGGCTGGAGTGGTGGCTCACAGTTAGAGCTCTTACCTGGCATGCACAAGGACCCAGGTTTGAACTCTAGTACCACATATGCAACTAAATCAGGGAAACAAGACAGACGAATAAATAAAATTTAAAAAAATACAAAAGGTTGCTGGGGATACACATCAGTGGTTCAGTGCCACTGTTTCACTCCCCAGTATGACCCCTGCAAAACAAACTTTGCTCCCAAACCTGTTACACAGTCATTGTTCTCTATTTCAAGTGAATAATGGTGTTCAACCAGTATAAGTTAGAATCCTGGCCAATAAAATGCCAACTTGGCACTACCTATATCTGACCATTAATGAGATCTGTTGCTTTGATTTTTATCTTTTAAATATCCTCTTTCTAAACCTAGAAATATCTAATTATCTCTAGTAATACTGCCACTAAGTCAAATTTTTTTTCTTGTGAGGCTGGAGATTGAACCCACTGTCTCCCCTAGGCGAGGCAAGCACTCCCTTGGAACAACCTTCCCAGTGTCAAACATTTCTTGATTTAACTATTTTTAAAAACTCAGTCTATTAGAATTATATTCTTGTTCCATCTTCATGTTCTCTACCCTTCAGTCAGAACCATCTTACCAAAATGAAAATTTGCTGGTAACCTGTTTAAAACTTTTCATCTATTTCCCAACACTGGGGTTGAGAAAGTGAGACAGATTAGGAGAGACAGTGAAATGGCTAGGTAGTCAGGACAGAGGGCCCCTATCCAAGAGCTAGCTGGTAGAGACAGAGAGTGATTGACAGGGCATGCTCAGGGCCTTCAATCGCAAAAAGACCATGAGGCTCACCTTTGTCCCAACTAAGATGGCAGTTGTCACAGGCCTGCTCAGGGCCTTCAAATGCAAAAAGGCCTTGAGGCTCATCCTTGTCCCAACTAAGAGATGGGGTGGTCACAGATGGATACTATGAAGTATTTGCTACCTTTTGTTTTAACCAATGGTGATCCTGACCAGTTTCAATGCCTGTTTTACACAGATTAACCAATGGAGTTGGTGCATTTCTCAATGCCTGCTTTGCATGAATGTTAATTATGCTCATACCCCAAATCTATATAACCCCTTGCCTAACCTCCATTAGAAGGTGTCCTGCTTCCAGGTACCCCTCTGCTTTGCGGAGTCTCTGCTCTTCTTCCTAAATAAATCCTACTCCTTTTACTCCTCCTTCCATGGTTGTCCTTGGATTTTATTCTTCAAATTCATGAGACAAGAACCCAGAAGATTGGTGCTGAATTCCCAGGATGAATTTCCACCGTACCAAGAGCTGCAACACCCAGCTTTTAGCTGGAGAGCTGCTAACACTTTCGGCTGCAGACACCTGCAGCCAGCCCAAATTTCCAGTTTTAACTGGGAATGGCTGCAAACACTAGAAGTGGGCTGTTTTGGCTGCTGGAATCTGTAGTGGCCCAGACTCCATTCACCAGCAGGAGCAGAGAATTGTGCCTCATCTCAAAAAACCCGCATCAAAAGGATTCCCTAGAGTCTAATGGTACTGACCTAATACTCCATCCTCCAATTGCTCCACTCTCCCTTCCCTGACTCACAAGTTTTGTCAGCCTAGGAAGCTCTTCGTTTCATTCCCCATGCTATCAGCACCACCTTGGTGCTCTTACTCCTCCACATTTCTGTTCAAATCTCACTTCCTGACTTCACTGAGACCACATCTAGTTTGTTACATAACCATAACTTACTGGTTGGTTTGGTTTTTTTTTTTCACATTAATGTGAAGAATTCCTCTGGACACCCAGCTCCACTCAAAAACACAAACTACTGTGGAGGGTTTTTTTGTTTGTTGATGATGGATATGGAAAATTACCAGAAACCAGTCAGCCAAGCCGCACTGTTTCAAAATCTAGACTGGGGCCCTTATCAGAGGATTCCTCATCCTGTGAAAAACTCAGTTTAATCCCCACCCTACTGAAAAACCCAGTTTAACCCGGAAAATTCCAGCCGCGACCTCTGCCCCTTTTCCCTCTATATCTACCCCAGGCTGTAATTGGCAGGTGGGTCCCAGACTCCACTGGGACCCTTCTCTGCAGGTTTCTTCCGATAAACCTGTTACTGTTGAGCCCCTGCTCTTTTTCTTTCCTTCATTTCTCCTCTTCCCTTACAGTTGATTTGTGTGCTTTTCTTCTATAAGCTTCATGAGAGGAGGAATTTATTTCACTCACTCTTGCATGCCCAGGTCCTAGAGGAGGTTTGGTAAATATATTTTAAATGTACGTGTGATTGAACCAGAGAAACCACAGAAGGCCTCATCAGACAAATGTAAGAGAGTTTAATAGCCTAGCTACTTTTACATAAATAAGCCCAATAAGCTAGCTTGTCTGAAACCACTAAAGTAGTCCGTGGCAAAGCTAGAGGTTCTTTTTTCTCTTTTTGCCGTTTAGCACGCACACCAGAACCTGCGATCAACCACGCGTCGTGCAGATACTTGAGCCTGAAGAGCCCAACAGGCCAGCGCCACATCGCTTTATCGAGTTCTGACCCAGTCACGCCTTCTTCACGTTTGCCAAAGGACCAATCCCAGTACGCAACGCAAACAATGAGTTTACAGTCGCTTAGGAACCAGGAGTCCCGGATGCCGCGCTCCGCGGCGGGCTCGGAAGGGGGCGGGCGCAACGCTGTTGCATGCTGGGAGCTGTAGTCTCTCGGGCCCGGCCCCGCCCCAGGTGCAGTTTGGGCCGCTGGCGCGCGGAGAAAACCCCACCCGCGGTCTCCCGGCGGGCCCGAGCCCTGGAGCGCGGCGCCGCCCTACAGCCTGCGCCCCCTGCCTCGGCGGCCGGCTCCGCCTCTTCTCGAATCCTTCCCACAACCCAAGATGGCGGCGGAGGTGGATTTCGGCGACCTGGAGCTGTTCGAGGCTTTCGATCCCCCGGAGGAGTCGACTCCCAAGCCCGTTCACACCCGCTTCAAGGACGACGACGGCGACCCTGAGAACGAGGACGGGGTGGGCGACGCGGAGCTGCGGGAGCGGCTTCGGCAGTGCGAGGAGACCATAGAGCAGCTCCGGGCCGAGAATATCCTTCCGGCTGAGCGGGCCCGGACACCGGGGGCGCGGGGCCGTGCCGGCGCGGGCGCCGCGGGAATTCCACCGGGCCCGGGGTTCCAAGCGCTGTTCCCCCGCCGCTAGCTGCCCCGAGGCCTGAGCGGGGACCGCCCAGTCGAGCCGGTGCGCTGACTCGTGCGTCCCTGCGCCCCACCTGGGCTCCGTGTTCAGCGATTTAGGCTGCTTGGCTGTTGGGTTGCGGGCTGTTCCCCGCGTCGGGCTTTCCAGGCACCGTCCTTTGCATTCTTTGCAGACAGCTCGAGTTGAGGCAGTCGTAGTATAATTAGTGTGTTAGGAGAAACCGGTTAGTGTGTTAGGGTCCGTGGTTTTGGCGGGGCAAACGCTGCAAGTCCCAGGATGCAGAGTCGGGGGTCTTCAGGAAGAGGGTGGTGCACAGAGCGGTGGTTCATTGCGTTTAAGATCCAGGATTACTTTCCGGGCTCTCCCGCTTTGAACTAGGTTGCATTTCTTTGCGTTCAGGAAAACGTGCCAAATAAGTTTCCGTTTGGCATTAGTTACATGGTGACAGATTTGGGGGGGGGGTTGCTAGTAGTGTGTTTACTTACGTTTTTAGAGTTTGGAAAACTATATATGGATAAGTTTGGTTCAGACAGATTTCCTTTTAAAATTTGCAGGGAGACTTGAATGTAGTAGATGTGTTGACTTTTTGGTGTCTGATTTATTTTTTCCCCATGATATTACTTTTCTTTACATTTTATTATGAAAATTTTTTAAATACAGAAAAGTTAAACGGATCACATGGAGAACTTCCATTTACATTTCATCCTAGGTTCTTCGTCGTTCACTGCATTTTTACTTTCTCACATATAATGAGGCCTTAACTTAAAAATTTTCCTAATTGGCTGCTTAAATTGGTGCCAGGGACACCGTTGTTTGAATAACGTTTTTGAATAACGTTTCTTGTCCGAGACTTGAACTTCAGGATTGTGTCTTAACATGTAAGGATAATAGTGGTTTTTGACTCAAAAGCCAAATGCCTCACCTGCAACTGAACAGGCTTAGCAAGTTTGTCATTCTCAAAATACAACCTTCCGATACCAAAGGTGAGAGTGTTAGTAGCTGAATTTTATAATGTGCCTGATGCTGTTGAATGACGGTTAGTTTTTCCTTAACAAGTAATAACATCAAGAACTTAAAAGAAAATTGAACATTCTAACTCGACCCAGGTATGACATTTGAAATTACACCATTGTTGTCCCTTATTAAATATTACTATTTAGTCACAATTTCTTTTCAAAAAGGAGATAGGACTTTTGTATCATTGTCATTTCTTTAGCATACTCTGCAGGAATCAGAATAATAGTCATTTATTAACTCCTCAGACTAAAATCTGAAGCTTCATAAGTGCTTAGAACTTTTCATTTAGGGACAGTGAGAGAGAAAGAGAGAATCAATTTTATTTAGTTTTCATGTTGCTTTTGTTGCTCTGACATTTAGTTGTGTTTGTGGTGCTGGGGTTTGAACCCTGGTCCTTGTGCATGCCAAGCAATAGCTGTAAATGCTGAGCCACTGGTTCAACCCCTGCATAGAATTTTTAAACTGACACTGGGTAAAAGTATTTAGAAACTACAATCCAGAAATTTTTGACTAAATCTTCAGAACAGGCAAGTTATCAACATAGCTATTCATATTCAGCAAACATTTCCGAGAAGTTAAAATTAAGTTTTGTAATATTCCTGTAGCTGAAGTTTTATTTATACAAGTTAAACGTATTCATAAATAGAAATGATACAAGATAAAACATTTTAGAAGAAGAAAAGGGTTTTTTTGTTATTGTTTCTTTTAAAGCAGCCCTAGGGATTGAACACAGGTGTGCTTTACCACTGAGCTCTACATACCTAGCCTTTTTTAACTTTTGAGATAGGGTCTTACTAAGAAGCTGAGGCTGGCCTGGAACCCAGCCCATGCCTCAGCCAGACATGCAACACCACATCTAGCTAGAAATATATGTTTTTAACCTGTTATTTATCCTTCCTCCCCTGATATGTAAAGAAAACAGTCATTAGGTAAAGAAACTTTTTGGTTAAACTTGAAAGATTGGGAATGATGCTCTGGGGTTGTTCCCTAAAACCACAGATGAAAAGAAATCTGAAAGATTGACTATAGTTTTTTTTTTTCCTGTTTTGAAATATATTTTAAAATGTTAAGGGATACCTCTGTATAAAACCATTAAAGTAGGTAGAATTAGAGAAAACTTAGATTTTTCTTGAGAAAACTGGAATTCTTGGTGGTTCTTGGTCCTATTTGTGAAATAGTACATGATCTTTAGTAATTAAGAATTATAAGAAAACTGTTATATATGCTTATGTAAATTTCACTTTGACACATTCTAAGAATATATTTTAACTTCTGTTTTAGTGGCATATTGGTGAACAATACTAAATTAGATGGACCTTTATTACAAATTCTATTTATGAACAATGCTATTTCAAAGTAAGTAATTTTCTCTTCTCTAAATATGGATCAATGTTTATGAAACAATTTCTTCTATAAATATGCTGTTTTCATTTGTATTTATGTTATATTTATTATTTTACTTAAAAGGCTCCTGGAGTTAAATTGTATGAAGTGATTGAAAGCAAGGCTATGGGAGTCATAGAGACCTGAACTTGAATCTGGACTTCTGCGTCCTTAGTTTCTCACTGAAAACAGTATACTAAATAAACAGATAAACATCTGAAAAAACAACAAAATTGAGACATGACATCTTATAATAAATAATGCATAAGATATCACTCTATTAAATGACCACCTGTGAGAGTCCAGTTAATAGCTTCTAATAAGACTAAGCACCACAACCATAACAATAATAATGTTAGCCATTTCTCTCCCAGAATCAGGTCACTGATTTTCCCAAAAGCCTCCCCAGGATATTATTTTTCTTTATTAGCAAAACTAGACCTGTGCAAGCCTTCCCGCATGCCTGAGTTTAGGTGACTCGGAGCATTCCTGCAGTGCTTGCTAGAGTGTTCTGAAGTGGTTTGAGGCCTTGCCCTGTCCCTTACTCAGAGCATGGTCGTAGACATTTCAGACAGTTGCTTGCCCCTCCCAAATCACTTTATCATATTTTATGTGATGGCCATGGTTGGAAAAAAAAAAAAAAAGACAGGGAACAAGTGCCAGGCCCATAACTTACTTTTTCAGCAGAAGTGGATGCCAAGGCTCCGAAGTGGGGCAAGGAGCCTGGATGGTGACTGCAGCAGTAGCGCAAGGTGCTGGGCACAGCTGGCCGTCTGCTCTAGCTCCTGACAGACTGATTCTTACATTATTTACCTGTCATTTTCCCCAGAGAAATCTTAAAATGGCACAGCTAGAAAATTCCTGAAAGGTTGAGTCTGAGACAAGGAAGCCAAGTGTGAGACAGTCTGACTTCGCATTTGCAGTCTAGCAAGATCTAGGCTCCTTGGACCTCTCCAGACTGGAGCATTACAGATTGTGCAATGAATACGGTTCCTAACCTGGAGGGCTAGAGAACATAGACTTTAATATATTTTTCCTGCATTGTATTTTGCTTATGTTGTTTCCAGTTTCATATTTATATGGGTGGTTCTTTATATGTGCATAAAGAATCTCAGGAAGGAGGATATGAAAAAACCAAATACAATGAAAAAACCAAATACATTGATCATCTTTGTGTTGCAGAATAGGGGACTAGGAGACAGGATAGGAAGGGAACTTTTCATTATGTAATAATCCTTTGACTTATTTGAATTTTAAGCCATTTAAAGTAGTATCTATTCAAAAGTTAAGTATATGGAATTAATAAAAATCCATTCTTTGCAGCTGTTGGGCAACTCTTCTGTTATCTTGTTAACTTAGCAACAGTGTATGTTTTTTTCCTAGGGAGCAGGTTCCTGAGTGTTACAAAGAGTCAGTGATTTGATAAACATCTGAAAAAAACAACAAAATTGAGACATGACATCTTATAATAAATAATGCATATGATATCACTCTATTAAATGTTTTACCATGGGTTCTGATCATTTTTGTCCTCTTATACAGGCAATATCATCAAGAAATAGAGGAATTTGTCTCAAATTTAGTAAAAAGATTTGAGGAACAGCAGAAAAACGATGTGGAAAAGACTTCTTTTAATCTCTTGCCCCAGGTATTTCAAATTTAAGAGACTGAAAGATAAGGAGGTTGTGTTCTTCACTGCTAATTATTAGGCCACCAGAATCCTCTTGAAACCAGAATGATTGTTAACATTTTTCATCTTTCATCCTTCCACCAGCTTCCTTCTCCAAAGTCTGACCATGGCAGCCACCTGCCTTTCTTTTGGATGTGGCTTCTGTGCTCAGAGCAATCATATTCAGCTCTGGGTACATAAAGCTTTTTTTTTTTTTCTTTATTTCTGGAGTTTATACAAGGATGGATTTTAGCAGTGTATGGTGAAGCATACCTGCAATCCCAGTGGAGGATCACAACTTCAAGGCCCAGCTCAGCATCTTAGTAAGATGCTCAGCAACTTAGTGAGACCCCATCTCAAAAAGGAGTGGGGGGGGGGTACTGGAGCGATGGCTTAGTGGTTTCGGTGCTTGCCTGGCGAGCATGAGGACCCAAGTTCAAACCCCAGCACCATGTACACCACTAAGTGCAACGAAGGCCATGTGAAAAACTAAAGTTGATTCTCTCTTTCTCTGTCTCTCTAACTGTCCCTCTCTAATAGAAAAAAAAAAAAGAAAGAAAGAAAGAAATGGGGATGTTGCTCAGTGGTAAAAGCACCCATGGGTTCAATCCCCAGTACCAAAAGATAAATAAATAATAAAAATAATAACAGGACTGAAGGGACTGGTGATGTGATTCAGCTTAAGGCTCTGGGTTCAATCTCCAATGTGGGGGAGGGAGGGTGGGAACCAAGATCTGAGAATGTAGTTGAGTGGTAGAACACCCCTCAGTTCAATCCCCAGTACCAGAAAGGAAAAGAAAGTCAGAAATATAATTTCTGGGCTTTTTAAAGTGGAAATCAAGGTAAGTGTAATCTCTCAAATAAGATCAGGTAGTTGTTTATGATAAGAAGTTGAAAATGAAATGTTCTGATTAATGTAAAAAAATTTTAATCATCTTAAGTTTTTACATATCATGTAGAATATTTATTTGATTGATTGATTGTAGCATTGGGGATTGAGCCCAAGGACACTCTACCACTCAAGTGCATCCCAGGCCCTTTTATTATTTTATTTTGAAAAGGTTCTCACTAAGTTGCCCCCGTAAGGCTGGCCATAAACTTGAAATCTTCCTCCTTCAGCCTCTGGAGTAACTGGGATTACAGGCATGTGCCACCAGGCCCAGCATCATATATAGGTTTTTATTTTGAAAGAGAGAGAAAAAATTAATTTTATTTAGTTTTTCGTGTGGCCTTTGTTGTTCCTATACTTCATTGTGTACATGGTGCTGGGATTCGAACTGACATCCTTGCACATGCCAGGCAAGCACCTTAACCACTGCGCCAGACCCCCATATATAGGTTTTAAAGATAACATTTACCAATTAAAACCTTGCTGCTGGGGGCTGAAGAAGGAAAGAAAAAAAAACATGCTGCTGGGTGGGAGCGGTGGCTCAGTGGTTACGGCGCTTGCCTGGCATGTGTGAGGACCCAGGTTCAATCTGCAGCACCACGCACATAATTAAGTGGAGGAAGAACAAAAATGAAAGAAATAAAACCATGCTGCTATTGCTTTTTCCCCTGTGCTGTGGATCAAACCCAGGACCATAAGCATACTATGCAAGTGCTCCACCACTGAGTTACCTCCCTGACCCTATTTAATTTTTTTTCTAAAGAGAGAGAATCCCCTTTATTTTTTCATCTGGTCTTTGTTTCTCTGACACTTGCTTGTTATTAATTCAAGGAACACACCAGAATTTTGTGGTTGCACATATGCCTTGCTACCTTACACATAGTTTCAGAAGTTACATTGACTAACACAAATGTTTCAGAAGAAGTTGTTTTTGTCCTAACTGATATACAGATGTGCATGTTGAATTTATAGACAAATGAAACAGAGATGGACAGCTAATATAACAAATGGCAGATTGGAAATTTTTTTTCCTAGTTTTTTCCACTTGTGAAATTTCTTTCAGAAACATTCCTCACTTACCTTAATTTTTTATTTATTTATTTTTTTTTTAGTTGTAGATGAACAGAATACTTTATTTATTTTTTAATGTAATGCTAAGGACTGAACCCGGCACTTCACATATGCTAGGCAAATGCTCTGCGACTGAGCTACAAGCCAAGCCTCTCCTCATTTGCCTTCTGAATTCACTCTGTTACATAACAAATCCAAATTTTTATGAACCTTAATGATATGTATGAGAAAATGAGAGGAATGTGTTCGGATTCCTCATGTTTGACGTTTAAAGTTGTTGATAGTTGGTTGCTGCTTCATAATCTATGTTTCCGCTTGTCCTAGCCTTCTAGTATTGTGTTAGAAGAGGACCATAAGGCCGAAGACTCCTGTACCATTAAAAACAGCAAGGAAGCTTTTAGTGTAAGTTTGGATTTTTTTACTTCTGCAAGATATATGCTTCCTACCCTGTGTTAACTGGTATCATTGCAATGGTAAATTAGTAGAATCTTGTGTCCTCCTATGATCACAACAGTGTTTTATTATGAACAACAGTGTAGAGTTCAACCTCTAAATAGTGCTGATTGCTTTTTAATTCTGTCGTGTGGTTACCTGCAGGCACGCTGGGCATACTTTAGAGGACTTGGTTTTTGTCCTAACCAACCTTGTTGTGTATTTTCAAGGACTAAGATGTAGGAAAGGACCAGGATGTGCATGTTGAATTCACAGACAAATGAAACAGAGATGGACAGCTAATATAACAAATGGCAGATTGGAAATTAAATTGTTGACACACTCAACTGTTGGGTGAAAATGGAAACTTAACGGGGATGACCTACATTAGAGCCTTTCTGAACCTATGTGAAAGTGCGTAGTCAGTACAGCGTAGTGGTATGATTTTGCAACTTCCAATGTTTTTAAATGTTAACATAAATATAGTCCTGGATTCTCTCTCTCTTTTTTTTTTTTTTAATTAAGAGAGAGGGACAGTGAGAGAGAGAAAGAGAGAAACAACTTTATTTAGTTTTTCACATGGCCTTAGTTGCTCCAACACTTAGTTGTGTACGTGGTGCTGGGATTTGAACCTGGGTCCTGGTGCTTGCCAGGCAAGCGCCGAAACCGCTGAGCCACTGCTCCAGCCCCCTGGATTCTCTTAAAGGAAGACTAGTTTTCATATTTATGGATTATTATTCCCGCATTGATGTACCACAGAATTAAAGATGGGTCGGCTATGGGGATGAAGATCCCAAGCCTTGGGCTGGAGCGGTGGCTCAGGGGTTTCAGCGCTTGCCTGGCAGGCACGAGGACCCGGGTTCGAGCCCCAGCACCACGTACACGGCTAGGTGTTGGAGCAACGAAGGCCATGTGAAAAACTAAATAAAGTTCTTTCTCTCTTTCTCTCTCTCTCTCACTGTCCCTCTCTCTTAAAAAAAAAAAAAAAAAAAAAAAAATCCCAAGCCTTAGTGAAAAGATTTGCAAGGAGTGCCACACTCTGCAAACAGGATGAAGGTTGTTATAGATCACACTTTATAGTGCCATGTGAAAGAGTCAGGAGCAGTGATTGAATTGAGTAGAGGAACTTCAGTTCAGCTCATCTTCTAGAAAGTTGGGCCAGGGGTGTAGCTCAGTGGTAGCTACGTAAGACCATAGGTTCAATCACCAGAGTCACTAAAAAAAAAAAAAACACCCAGAAAACAGAATTCTGCCACATGTCTGAAATCCCAGATACTCAGGAGCCCAAGGCAAAAGGAGTGTAAGTTCCAGGCTAGCCTGAGCAATTTATTTTTTTAAATTTATTTTTTATTTTATCTTTTTCAAGAGAGAGGGATAGTGAGAGAGAATGAGAGAGAAACAATTTTTATTTAGTTTTGCATGTGGACTTCATTGCTCTTGAAATTTCATTGTGTACATGGTGCTGGGGTTTGAACTCACATACTCGTGCATGCTGGGCAAGTGCTGTTACCACCGAGCCACTGCTCCAGGCCCCTAGCCTGAGCAATATAGCAAGACCCTATCTCAAAGTGGTAGAGCAACCCTGGATTCAATGCCCAGTGCTAAAAAAGAAAAAAAGGAATTCCACCCAGAGGTCAGAGCCAGAGCTCAATAGTGGAATACTTCATGAGCTTGAGGCCCTGGGTTTGATCCACAGCACTGAATTAGAAAAAAAAAAAATTACTTTTTAATTCCCATATTAAGGGGTCAAATAAAAAGTAGGATGTTATCAGAAAACTAAAGAAAGATTTCTGAACTGAATTAGGTAATTTTTCATTCCCCTTACAACTTAAGGTTCTGGGATGTAAAGTAGCATCCTAGAAATTGGGAATTGTGCGTATTTATTAATATAGTCCTTTTAAAAAGAGAGAAGCATTTATCGAACACTGCTTCATGCCAGGAATCATTCTTGGCTCCAGGGGCGCAGCAGTGGAAAAAGGGTAAAGTCCTGGTTCCCGCTGAATTAAATTCTGGTGGGAGAATAGTGTTCTTAAGAAAAGGAAAACAAGGCAAAGAATGAGAGTCAGCGTGGAGTGGGTGGTTTGCGCAGCAGTGGGTGGTGGCGGCCTCTCGAGTGAAGACCTGGATGAGCCGAAGGAGCGAGCCAAGGCTGCAGTTTGAGAAAGAGTAGGAGAAGGAAGGGAAAGCCTGGAAGGCCCATGCTTGTGCCATGTCCCAGAAGCTGGTTTATGTTACGAGCTCATTACAGATGTTCCTCTTGAAGGTTATTATTGTTCCCACCTTATAGAAAGGGAAATAGACACTGAAAGCTGAGCAGTTGGCCGGGGCAGACCCAGGCTCTGAAGCCAGCCCTTTGGACTCTAGAGCTTGTGATCAGAGTACTTATATTGCCTTATAGGATGTAGGGAGGACCTTGGGTCTTATTCTGAGTAACATGAAAAACCATTCAGAGGTTTTAAGTACAAATGCAATATGCTACAAATAATAATAAATAAATAAATGTCGTTTGCTGAGACTTGAATTTTTAAAAGATCTGGGCTTCTGTTTGGAAAAATAATTTCTAGCTAGTTATGCACAGAAATGAAAGCCAGTTATGAAGCTGTGTTAATCTCAGGTGAGGGAAAACGGTGGCTGAGACCAGGGTGACAGACGTGGTGATGAGGTCTGATTAGACTTGGATATGCTTGGAAACAGAGCTGATCATACGTGTTCATAAGCTGGTTGTAGGACATGAGGCCAAGACAATGAGAATGAGTCGGGTCTTTGGTCTGAGCATCAGAAAAGATGTTGCCTTTTCTGTGATGGGGAAGAGTGGAGGAGAGGAGCAGGTTTGGAAGAAGTTGAGAATTCAGTGTAGTTTTGTTTTTCTGTTTTAAGATAGAAAATCAGTTCTGTTTATTTTATCATCTGGTTTTTGTTGCTTTGACACTTAGTTGTGTACATGGTACTGGGGTTCGAACCCCCGGTCAACCATGCCAGGCAAGTAGTTTAACTGCTGAGCCACTGCTCCAGGGCCTCAGTGTAGTTTTAAATAGGTGAATTTGAGATGCCTCTTACATGTTCAGGGAGAGCTGTTGAGTTGGGTTAGATGGTTTCAGGGCTTCCTCTTGGGGGTTGTCAGTATATAAATTACATCTCACACCCTGGGTTTGGATAAGTTACCTAGGGGGTGAGAGTAGAAAAAGACTGAGGACTGGGCCATTCAGTACTCCAACATATAGAAGGTGGAGAGAGAAGGATCTAATAACGACCCAGGCTTAGTCAGCAAGGTAGGAGGAGAAGGAAGAAAAGCAAGAGAGTGGTGTCCTCCAAGCCCAGGGAGGAAGATGTTTCTGAGAGGAAGGAAGGGAGAAATCAACTATGCCAACTAACAGCTGCACATTGAATCTGCTCTGGTGGAGGTCTTCTGTCAAGTAGCATAGTGCAGTGATAGGAATAGAGCATTACTGGAAATGTTGAAGAAAAATAGCAGTGTCTTTAAAAAAGAAGAATGTTCTAGATAAAAAAACTGAAAACATGCAACATCTAAATCTAAATGCAACATATGAGCTTTCATCAAATTCTGGCTTGAGGGACTAAGAAAAAAGGCTATAAAAGGCATTTTGGGGAAAGTTGGAAACAACAGGGATTGGATATAAATGACATTAGGGAGTTAGTTTTCTTGGGTGTGATAATGGTATTGGATTTGGGGTTTGTAGGAAAACGTTCTTACTAAAAGTATTTAGAGATGAAGTGTCTTGATACCTACAACTGACTTTCAAATGGCTGTGTGTGTGTGTGTGAGTGAGGGAGAGAGAGAGAGGTTCATAGAAAAACATCAAACTATTAACAATACTGAATCTAGGTGAAGGGTACGTGAGTATTCTTGCTACTGTTTTTTCAGCTTGTCTGTATGAAATTTCTCCAAAAAATTGGAGGGAAAGAAAAGAATGGAAGCAAAGCAAATGGAAACAATAAATACAGGGTCTGAGGGTCTTGCTGCAAAGAAATGGGGTACTTTAGGGACATGTGAGTATTTGAGAGACTGTAGTTGATAGTAATGATCTAATACACAGGAAGAACTTATATGTAGCTTTTATTTACACATTGAAACCTGACTCTTTTAACTAGGGAGTTATTTCTAATAATTTCATCCAAAAATAAATTGTTAGAACTGGTAATCATAGTCTTACATAATTTGATGTTTTTTTTCTGCTTAAATAGCAATATTTTTTGACTTGTTTTCTGCAGGTTGTAGGAAGTGTCCTGTATTTTACTAATTTTTGCCTTGATAAATTGGGGCAACCGCTACTAAATGAAAACCCTCAGCTTACCGAAGGATGGGAAATACCCAAGTATCCTACATAGTGAAATGAAGATCTTTTATGCATCTTGCCACTAAGTTCACCTTTAAAAAAGTTTACCAAATTGTGCAGACTATGATAACTATTCCTTAATAAAATTCACTAAAGGTACCAGCAAGTCTTCAGCCACATTGTTTCTCTAGAAGGGCAAGAAATACAAGTAAAGGCAAAAAGGTTTGTGTGGGGAGTTGTTTTGTTTTATTCTTTTTGTTTTTGTTTTTGTTTTTTTAATTCCAAAAGCATAAACTCTTTTAGCTTAAAAAGTTAATATTATTTATTGCTGGTTTACTATAAAGAAGATTATAGATTCAGCTAGAATTCCTATATGTAGACATATATTCAATGTTTAAATTGACCATTTGTTTCTTGGAATTTGCTGGTTCGCGTAATGTGCCTGGGAGGGTGGAAAGAACGGTTACTGTCGTGTGATCGCAGTCTTAGAACCATCTGCCTGCTTTCTGTGGTGCCCAAGGGAAAGTCTGTTTGACTCAATTCTTCTGTTTTTAACTACTGAAAAAACTCGAAAGAGGTAATAGATTAGTCAGGAACAGAATGGTTCTTGGTTACAAGACTGCACAGTGTTCTTTGTTTAAATCACCAAGTATAGGAGATGCCCGTGTACCAGCCACTGCGGAAAGCGGTGATCTGTCATCCACTTGATTTTTTTGTCTCTGATACACTTTGCTGTCATCTAGAATTTTATTGATTTGCTTTTATGTTTTCATTTATGAAAATCTTTGTTTTTTTGACCAAATAGGCCAAAGCCTCACTGTTTCAATTGTGGTTCTGAAGAACATCAAATGAAAGATTGCCCAATGGTAAATTTCTCTCATATAAAAAAACTGTGTTGACCCAGAGCTTGCTGATTTTTTTTACACGTTTATATAAGGCATTGTGTTGTGTGAGGGACCTTACTGTTACTTTGCTCTTGTCCTTTAACTTGAAGTCTTTTCAAATCTGTACTTAGTTTTTAAGGCATTTCTTTTTTAAAAAAAATAATTTCTTATACTCTCTTTGAGATGACTAAATGAAATGTTATGAGTTAATTTTTAGTCAACTTATTCTAAAAACTTGTTTTTATATTTAATAACACTGAGGTAATAAGAAGTTAAAGTGACTGCTTCTCCTTGCTTTCTTTTCAAAAATCTCCACCCTATTTTATGCTTGTTTTATACGTTGAAGCTAAAACAATCTGTTTTGCTTTACCTAAAAAAAAACCTGATTATTTTTATTTAATTTCTGAAATGTTTCTAAATTGTTTGATCCCGTTCTTCTCAAACATATTACAATTTAGCCTCGAAATGCTGCTCGAATAAATGAAAAGAGAAAAGAGTATATGGATGCCTGCGGAGAGGCAAACAATCAGAATTTTCAGCAACGGTACCATGCAGAAGAAGTGGAAGAGAGATTTGGAAGATTCAAGCCAGGAGTTATTAGGTACTAATGTCATTTTACCATACGTGTCATTGTTTTACTTGATTAGTATTCATAACATTCTAAGTCTCTTCAGGACAGTTTTCAGGATGTAAGTGTCCTAGCAAGGTCTACCGAACAACACATCGATTCATCCAGAAATGGTTATTTGAATGTTAACTGCACTTATTAGGCACCGTGCTAGTAATATAAGAAATGTGGGGGTTTGTTTGTTTTGGGGTTTTTGTTTGTTTGTTTTTTTAGAGAGAGGGACAGTGAGAGAAAAGAGAGAAGCAATTTTATTTAGTTTTCCATGTGGCCTTCGTTGCTCCAGTACTCCGTTGTGTACATGGTGCTGGGTATCGAACCTGCGTACTTGCACATGCCAGGCAGGCGCTGTAACCGCTGAGCTACCGCTCCAGCCCCCCAAAAATTTTTTTTTTTTTTTTTAAAGAGAGAGGGACAGTGAGAGAAACAGAGAAAGAGAGAAACAACTTTATTTAGTTTTTCCACATGGCCTTAGTTGCTCCAACACAGTAGTTGTGTACGTGGTGCTGGGGTTTGAACCCGGGTCCTCGTTCTTGCCAGGCAAGCGCGGAAACCGCTGAGCCATCGCTCCAGCCCCCCAAAAAATGTTTTGACATACCAAAACTTTGTTTTCATGTAAGCAGGAACTCTGTACTATTTCCTCTTTTATCTTACTTAGTGAGGAACTTCAAGATGCACTGGGTGTGACGGACAAGAGTCTTCCCCCTTTTATCTATCGGATGCGCCAGCTGGGATACCCACCAGGGTGGCTCAAAGAGGCTGAACTGGAGAATTCAGGGCTTGCGCTCTACGACGGAAAAGGTATAGTATGTTAGCTTAGATAAGTCAACTTTTTTTTTAATGGTACTGGGGATTAAACCCAGGACTTGCACATGCTAGGCAAGTGTATTACCACTGAGCTACACCCCCAGCTCTTTTTATATTTTTATTTCAAGACAGGATATCACTAAGTGGCCCAGGCTGGCCGCCAACTTATGATCCTCCTGCTTCAACTTCCCAAATAGATGATACTTCAGCTTTACACCACTATACCTAGCTCATTATGATATTTTTTAGATAATTAAACACACATTAAATAGCTCAATCATTGCTATCAGATTTTGTTGTGATTTCTTTAATTAAATATACCACAGTGAAGTTCTCCATCACATGTATCCACAATAACCCAATTTGGGGGGGGGGGAACAACTATGGGTAAAAGGTAGAAAGATCAGGACTGGAGCTGTGGCTCAGCAGTTATGGCCCTTGGCCTGGCATGCTCAAGGACACGGGTTCAAACCCCAGCACCATGTACTCAACCAAGTCTTGGAACAACAAAAGGCACACGAAAAACTAAATAAAAATTGTTTCTCTCTCACTGTCCCTCTTTCTTTAAAAAAAAAAAAAAA
>PVKS010007620.1:32003-72127 GCA_004027875.1 Aplodontia rufa | reverse complement strand
CTCACTGTCCCTCTTTCTTTAAAAAAAAAAAGAAAAAGAAAAAAGAAAAATAAACAAAGCAGGCATTACAGGTGAAACACAAGTGCAATCCCAGCAATTTAAGAAGCTGAGGCAGGAGGATTGCAATTTCAAGCCCAGCATCTGCAATTTAGCAAGACCCTGTCTCAAAAATTTAAAAAGAGGCTGGGCATGTAGTCCAGGGGAAGAACACCTCTGGGTGCAATCCCCAGTAACAACAAAATGCCTTAAATTACCTTGCTCAGCACTGATCCAAAACACACAGCAGCCAAACTGGCACCCCTTTTTGTTCACTTTTGCTGGTACTGTCCTGACCAGAGTTGACACCTATACCAAGGCAAAGCTGTGCTTAGATATATGAAACTGGAAAGAGCTGGAAAAGCAATCAATTATCTCTTCTAAATCTCACCAGCTGTGTTTTCCTGATGACACAGAATCTGTCCACCTGCTCCCACAGATGGTACAGCCGCACTTAAAGTAAAACACCTGGTTCAGTTTATCCATTCCACACAATTAAAACAATACTAGCTGCAGATCAGGCAAGTTCCAGTTAGCATTTTCATTTTATCAACCAGATAAAGACCTAGGACACATTTATAGGATGCAATACATCTTATATCCCCAAAACACAAATATAACCATTTGAAGTTACTATAATAACGTCAAAAATTTGTAATAAGGTTTCATAATGCTAGATTATGTGGCTGGAGTGGTGGCTTAGTAGTTGTGGCGCTTGCCTGGCATCCACAAGGACGTGGGTTCAAACCCCAGCACCATGTACACAACAAAGTGTTGGAGCAACGAAAGCCACCCGAAAAACTATATAAAATTGAAATCTCTTTCTCTCTCTCTTCCACTCTTACAAAGAAAAAGAAGAAAAGACATCTTTCACGGTAGTGAGTTACAAGCTAAACACTGACAAGGCTCCTGTGGATTTATGCAGAGCTTGGTTCACCTGAAGCTTTCTTTCTTTTGTGTCATCAAACAGAAGTAAAGGACCTATTTTTTCATTGCCAGCAGAGATGTGTCTGGTCCCAGAACTTCACAGGGTCATTCATTTCCTTTTCCTACTGTCAGACAGAGAAACATTACCTCCTATAACTACAGGTAACAGGTACATCTTTGTGAAGCAACTGCTCTAAAATGGACATCCCTGCTCCTTCTGAGAGGAAAAAGGATTTGAACGGTGCTTAGCAACCTCATGAAGCAGTCTATAGCAAACCTGTTGTTTTGTTTTTTTAACAAAGCATTTGGAAGGTTCTCTAAGATGAAAAGGGTAATCACTTTAAAGGCATCTCAATACTAACAATGAGAAAATCAATATTGAATGTTGCTGACATTCATAAAATCTGTTCCAAGATACTTAAAACAGAAGAGACAAATATTTTGCTCTTGTTTAAAGATCTGATAGAGGGGTTGAAGCAGTAGTTTGTTGGTTACAGCACTTGCCTGGCATGCACAAGTTCACAGGTTCAAACCCCAGCACCACGTGAAAAACTAAATAAAATTGATTCTCTTTCTCTCACTGTCCCTCTCTCTCTTTAAAAAAATAAAATAAAGATCTGATAGATTTGTGGAATTTCCACCTGACTGGACAGCATAAAGACTGCAAAATATTACACAGAGTATGATTATTTCTGTTTCTGAACAACACTATACATTTGAGTATTACACATGCATACATGTATATAAAGGCATACAAAAAAGTCTGAAATACAAACTTTCATTGATGAGGTAAAATGTAATTTTTACTTTTTACTCAACTTACTAGAAATCTTTTTAGAATCTCTTGGGTTGGGTCGGGGGAAATAGGTCAGTGGTAGACCATTTGCCTCACATGCCATAGGGCCCTAGGTTCAATGCTCAGAACCACAAAAATAAATTAAACTGAGGCAGGGGTTAGGGAAAAAATTGTAACGAGAATGTCACTCCTCTGCTCAAAAACTCCAACGGTTGGATGTGGTGGTGCATGCCTGTAATCTCAGTGACTTAGGAGGCTGAGGCAGGAGGATCACAAGTTCAAAGCCACCCTCAACAAAGAGAGACCCTGTCTCAAAAATGGGCTGGGGAGAGAACCAAGGGTCAAATGTCTTCACTCATCTGTGAAGGCTGGAGCTAGACCCTGGCCATTGAGAAAGGAGGTCAATTCTCATGATTTAAATTCGGAAAAATTGTAATGACATATAACCTAAGGCATTTGTAGAGATGTTTTGGGAAGGAGGGAGGGGAGGGATAAAGGTAGATAATTCGGGAGGTCTTGGGGGGTAAATCTAATATTCAAAACCTATATATATATTTTTTTCGTTAGAAGCATGTTTGATTGTTCAACAAATAAATTCTTAATAAAAAAAAAGGGGGGGCTGGGGATATTGCTCAGTGGTTAAGCATCCCTGGGTTCAATTCCTGGAACAACAACAATAACAACAAAGGCCTTCCTATCTCATTCAAAATATCCATGACCACTAAAACCCAGTGCTCTCTAGTCCTGTTCGTCTGCCTCTCTAACATTGACTTTTACTGCTGTTTCATGCTCCAGCCATACCAGCCTCTTGCTGTTCTGGCTCTTGACACTTGATATTCCCACTGCCTGCACTGCTCCTGTTGCAGATGTACACTTGGCAAGCTTACTTCCTTTCTTTTTTTCAAATGTGGTACACTCGTGTAATACCAGTTACTAGGGAAAGTGAGACAGGAGGATTGCAAGTTCAAGGCTGGTCTCAGGAACTTTATGAGATCTTATCTGAAGATAAAATAAAAATGGGCTGGGGATGTGGCTCATTGGTGGAGCACCCCTGGATTACCAAAAAGAAATGTCACAGGGCTGGAGTGGTGGCTTGGCAGTTACAGCACTTGCAAATGCGCGAGTTCGAAACCCAGCACCACGTACACAACAAAGTACTGGAGGAACGAAAGTCACATGAAAAACTAAATTTAAAAATTGCTTCTCACTCTCTCCCCACTGTCCCTCTCTTAAAAAAAAAAAAAAAAGAAAGAAAGAAAGAAAGAAAAAGAAATGTCACTTCCTCAGAGAAGTCTTTCTTACCACTATCAAACAGCATACTCCATCAACCTCCTCTATCCAACACACCTTTTTTTTGGAGGGGTGGGGGGCGCAGGGGAAGTGGAAATGGGTTCTCACTATGTTGATTAGGCTGGTCCAGAACTTGCGGGCTCAAGCAATCCTCTCACTGTGAGACAGATTTGGGATAAATCTATGTATGAACCACTGAGATGCAAAAAGGGCCCAGGAACAACTGAAACTCCAGGGCACATGTCCTTGACTCATGCCCTTGTAACCTGAGAGTAATGTGAGAGCTCAGGGAAAACTGGTACAAAATTATGTAGCTCCACCCTGGCTTCACTTCTAGTCCAGAGTCTAGTGACGAACCCTGTACAAACATTAACACTCCACACCTACACTCTCGCCACCGCCCCCCTCTCTCTTGAGATAGCCCACATTCCCTTTGTGTATTCCTTGTTTTACCCCCAAAGGCATTTCTCCTGAGATTGGCCCAATTCTCCCTTGACTATGTTTATTCCTAGATAAACCTCTGTCTATGCCTTTTGGCTCCTACTAAAATTGTCCCTCACATATGCCAACGTGAGAAATAGGAAGTCTGATGGTCCACTTTCAGAAGGCAGTTCACAATTGAAAGGAAGTCATCTTTAGGTTTCGTACTACGTGGTCAGAGATAATCCCTTTTTTTTAAAAGAGAGGGTCAGTGAGAGTGAGAGAATCAATTTTTTTATTTAGTTTTTCATGTGACTTTCATTGCGCTAACACTTCATTGCATACGTGGTGCTGGGATTCAAACTGAAGTCCTCAACACGGCTCCAGCCTGGAGATAACCCCTTTAAAAAAAACTCCTTATCAGATACCCCACTACACCAGTAGCTCTTTGCTGTACCCACCCCAATTTTATATTAGCCAATCTTGCAGACTGTACCCCTGAGCTCCTCCAGAGTGAAGGGCAGGACTGCCTCAGGTTGGATATATAAGTAGGTGGACCGCCCACCCAAGTGTGCTTGATCATGGGATTCCCCTTTGTGAGTGCACCCTTCTGCAGAAGTAAAAGTCTTGCTCACCCACTTCTAGGGACATATTGGATTTTCTTACAGCACCTCAGAATTGTTAATAATTTGATTTCTAACACCAAAAACCCCACCAGTCCTGAGTCAATTCCTGTCTTCTCTTTGCAAACTCCTTGGATACTTCTCTGAAGATAATAAGTCTTTTGTGAAACTTCAACCTATCCAGTAACTGGGACTGAAAGGCACATGCAACCATGCCCAAGTTCAGGAAATTGAACCCACTGAGCTACATGAACTACATGGACCACTGAGCCACACGCCCACCCCTTGCTATTTATTATGAGACAGGTTTTTATTAAGTGCTGGCCTTGAACTTGCCTTCGAAGTGTATATTTTGACAAAAGCCACATGAAAAACTAAATAAAACTGATTCATTCTCTCTCTCTCACTGTCTCTCTCTTTTAAAAAAAAAAAAAGGGAGCTGGAGCAGTGGCTCACAGCAGTTATGGCACTTGCACAAGGATGTGGGTTCAAACCCCAGTACCACATACACAACAAAGTGTCAGAGCAACAAAAGCCACATGAAAAGCTAAATAAAACTGATTCATTTTTCTGTCACTCTCTCTTTAAGAAAAAAAAAGTTTGGTTCCTGGACATTCTCCACCCACTTCTGCTTCCTGGCTCATCACACACTCCCACCATCATATTCTGCCTCATCTCTGGTGCAAAGCAATGGTGCCAGCTGGTCCTGAACTGAAATCTGAGACCTCCTCCCCAAAACAAATCTTTCTTCCATTGTTTCTTTCAGGTAATTTATCACAGCAATGGAGGGCTATCACAATCACTTTGTGAAAATTCACTTTGTGAGCCAGCCGTGGTGGCGCATGCCTGTAACCCCAGCAACTCAGGAGGCTGAGCCAAGAAGATCACAAGTTCAAAGCCAGCTTCAGCCTCTTTGTGAGGCCCTAAGCAACTTAACGAGACCTCTCACAAAATAAAATATAGGGGCTGGAGCGGTGGCTCAGCAGATTCAGCACTTGCCTGGCAAGCACGAGGACCTGGGTTCAAACCCCAGCAGCACATACACAACTAAGTGTTGGAGCAACTAAGGCCATGTGAAAAACTAAATAAAGTTGTTTAAAAAATAAATAAATAAAATAAAATATAAAACAGCCTGGGGAATGTGGCTCAAAGTTAAGCATCCCTGGGTTCGATCCCTGGTACCAAAAAAAAAAAAAAAATTTTTTTTTTACTTGTGAAAACTGTATACTTAGAATTTGTGCATTTTATCTGTTTAATAAAGTTAATGAAATAAAAAAAAGGAAGCTATCTTCCACCTGGATGCACTGGCACACGCCTGTAATCCAGTGACTTCGGAAGCTGAGTCAGGAAGATCACAAGTTTGAGGCCAACCTCAGCAATTTAGTGATGCCCTAAACAACTTAATGATCTGTTGTGTTTAAAAGGGGCTAGAAATGTAGCTCAGTGATAATAAGCCCCTGGGTTCAATCCCTAATGCCAAAGAATACATAAGAAAAACAGAGAACTAGAAAGCTATCTTCCAAAAAGCTACTATAATTAACATTCATTTTGTAAACATCCTTCGAAAATCAACCATAGCAACAACAACAACAAAAAAAACCATTTACAATATCATTCAAGCTGGGCATGGTGGCACATGCCTGTAATCCTAGCAACTTGAGAGGCTGAGAAATGAAGATCACAAATTCAAGGCCAGCCTCAGCAAATTAGCAAGGCCCTGAACAACTTAAAGAAATCCTGTCTCATCCTGTATTGCAATATACTTCTAATAAAGGTGGGAAAAAAAAAAAAAAAAGAAATCCTGTCTCAAAAAAAAGAGACTGGGGATGTAGCTCAGAGTAAAGCATCCCTGGGTTCAATCCCCAGTACCAAAAACAAAAACAAACAAAAAGAACAAAAAAGATATAATCCAAGATTAAGCAATTAGCTAAAGCCACAACTTGAATCTCCTATAAAGTAGAATCTAATTATTGAGAAAACATCCAGCCAGGTGCAGTGCTGCACGCATATAATACCAGCAGTTTGGAAGCTCAGACAGGAGTATCCCAAATTCAAAGCCAGCCTCAGTAATTTAGTGAGGCCCTAAGCAATTTAGCAAGCCCCTGTCTCAAAATAAAAGATAAATAGGGCTGGGGCTATGGCTCAGTGGTTAAGCACCCCAGGGTTCAATCAATGGTACAAAAAAAGGGGAAGGGCCTAGCAACATTAGCTCAATGGTAAAACACACCTGGGCTCAATCCCCAGTATGGTAAAAAATAGAGTAAAATAAAAGGCAGTTTTCACAAACAATTAGAAGAGAAGAACTCTAATGCTACCATGTCTTTTTTTTTTTTCAAGCATAGATGAATTTTATTATAGAAAGTAAAGCAAAGGGAAAAGAGCAGACTTCCCCCAGAGTGGGAGAAGGGGACAGAGCCCAAGCTACCATGTATTAGGCATGTAATATACTGTATGTTCTCCAAAAGAAAGAGTAATCAGCAAGCTGATTAGATAAGTTAATAATACTCACTACCAAAAAGTACGCCAGAAGCCAACAATCTGTGGGATAGCAAGAGTCCACCTCAACATCTCCTTCATGCAACAAGATGGAGAAAACAATATAATCCCAACAGCGCTGGAAATCAGATGAGGGCAGGAGGGAAAGGACAGAATTTAGTATCTCTCAGGAAAACATAGTATGAGACTCACCTGGTAGGTTATTTCAAAAAAACACACCAAATATTGGACTGGGAATGTGGCTCAGTGGTAGAGGGCTTGCCTAGGAGGCCCCAGGTTTGATCCCAAAGTTACAAAACAAAACAAGAAAACAAAATAATGTCCTCTCCAGAGTATTTCAAAACATACTGTCACACTGATATTCTAACAGCTCCCAGAAGTAATTCCTGATCACGCACATCTAATCCACTCGCCTAGACCCTCCACCCCAGAGGAAAACTGGTTTTCTAGAACCGGAGGCTTTAAAACACTGGAAACTTTGATTGTAGAGTGAAGGGAGCTATTTAAAGAAACATATATGTTGCTCAGGCTGACCTTCAGCTCCTGGGCTCCAACTGCCTCCCACCTCAACCTCTCAGGATCTTAGACTCAGACTTTGTTAAAGAGAGAAGAGGGGAGAGAGAAAATAAATTTTGTATTTATTTTCTCATCTGGCCTTTGTTTTTCAACAGTTAGTAGTTGCATACGTGGTACAGGAGTTTGAACCCAGGTCCTCACACATGCCAGGCAAGCGCTACAATTGCTGAACCACCACTTGAGAGAGAGAAAATATCAATTTTATTTAGTTTCTCATGTGGCTTCCACTGCTCCAAGACATTGTTGGGTACGTGGTGCTGGGGTTTGAACTCGCACACTTGTGCGGGCCCAGCAAGCTGTCACCATGGAGCCACCGCTCCAGCCCCCCAGCTTATCCTTTTTTTTCTTTTCTTTTCTTTTTTTTTTAAAAGAAAGAGGGACAGGGCTGGAGCGGTACGGTGTTTGCCCGGCATGCGAAAGTACATGGGTTCAAACCCCAGCACCCATGTACACAACAAAGTGTCAGAGCAACAAAATCCATATGAAAAAAAAACTCAATAAAAATTGATTCTATCTCTTTCCCTCTCTCTTAAAAAAAAAAAAGAAAGAAAGAGGGACAGTGAGAGAGAAAGAGAGAATCAATTTTATTTAGTTTTCCATGTGGACTTCAGGACTCTGTCCGAGACTTCACTGTATATGTGGTGCTGGGGTTTGAACTCCGTTACTCGCACATGCGAGGCAAGCACTGTAACCACTGAGCCATCGCTCCGGCCCTAGCTTATAGTGTTTTGTTTTTTGTTTTGTTTTGTTTAAAGAGAGAAGAACAATGAGAGAAAGACAGAAAGAATCAATTTTTTTTTTAAGGGCTGAGGACTGAACTCCGGGCCTTGCGCATGCTAGGCAAGTGCTCTGCCACTGAGCTAAATCTCCAACCCTGAGAATCAATTTTTATTGAGTTTTTCACGTGGCTTTCGTTGCTCTGACACTTAGTTGTGTACGTGGATGCTGGAGTTTGAACCTGTGTGCTTGCGCATGCCGGGCAAGCATCGTAACTGCCGAGCCACTGCTCCAGCCCCCTGGCTTATACTTTTTTTTTTTTTTTTTTTAAAGAAAAAGGGACAGTGAGAGAGAGAAACAACTTTCTTTAGTTTTTCACGTGGCCTTTGTTGCTACAACACTCAGTTGTGTACATGGTGCTGGGGTTAGAACTCGAGTCCTCGCACATGCTAGGCAAGCGCCGTAACCACTGAGCCACCGCTCCAGTCCCTGGCTTATACTTTTTTAAAAGCTAAATTATATAAATACATTGCCAGTCCCAAAATTAAAAGTTGTTGGAAAGGGAAAACATATTTGGGTCAAGATAAGCATCATTTTCTCTAAGAAACTTTTTTTTTAAGTTTTTCATCTGGTTTTCGTTGCTCTGACAGTTGTGTATGTGGTGCTGGGTCCTCACGCATACCAGGCAAGCCCCGTAACTGCTGAGCCACCACTCCAGCCATCAAGAAGCCTTTTTTAAAACATACCCACAAATGTAAACACACACTTTAGGTCAGATGCCCAGTCTTTTTGGCCATTATCACCCACACATGTCATTTCCACTGCTTATCATTTGTTACTGATCTCCCCTACTGGCCTGTATATGAACTCCTTCAGGGCTTTAGAACTCTTTTTTATATTCTCCAGAACCTGGTACTAGGGGCATGATATGGTTTTTGGGTTTTCTTTTTGTTGTTGTTGTTTTTGTTTTTGTTTTTTTAGGGCTGAGGACCGAACTCGGGGCCTTGTATTTGCTAGGTAAGGACTCTGCCACTGAGTTAAATCCCCAACCCCGGCAGGATATGTTTTTGAAAGTAAATTAAATCAAGAGTATCTTAGAAAGTCAATGACCGGGGCTGGAGCAGTGGCTCAGTGGTTTCAGCGCTTGCCTGGCAAGCACGAGGACCCAGGTTCAAACCCCAGCACCACATACACAACTAAGTGTTGGAGCAACTAAAGCCATGTGAAAAACTAAAATAAAGTTGTTTCTATCTTTCTCTGTCTCTATCACTGTCCCTCTTTCTTAAACAAAAAAAACAAAAAGAAAGTCAATGACCATCAGCCATTGCAATAACTCATTATACTCAAACTTCCAGCATAATTACCAGTTTCTTTCTCTAATAGAACACAAATATCAGATACCTCAAATAAACAATTCACTGAAAACCACCTGAGCAACAAGAACCAATAGTCTGAAATGGCAAGTGAGCGAAAATAATCCACAAAGGAACATCTACATGATCAGGAAATGCTTTCAGTATCTCAAGTTAGTACTTAATAAGTCATGATTTTTATGAAAACTCTCCTTATTTACCATATCATTCCTCACAGTCCAACAGTCACAAAATTAGCAGACTATTTAAAGACATAGCACCAAATGTTGATATCCACAGCTGCAGTTAAGTACTCACTGCCTGAGGCACGGATGGCATCCCATTTTCCTTGAAAAACTTCTCTGCCTCCATTGATTACCAAAATTATTGTGTCAATATTCCCAACACAACTCTCCCTAACAGTATCAACTACAAGGGAAATGATGAACAATCACTACCCAAACTTAATTAAAACCCCAGTTTTGGGAATGGGCTTGGATGTGGCTCAGTGGTAGAGTATTTCCTGATATGTGTGAGGCCCTGGGTTTAATCCTCAGCATCACCAGAGGAAAGAAAAAATAATCTCTTTACAAGAACCATCAACAGGCTGGAGCTGGCATTGGCTCGGTGGTTTCAGCGCTTGCTGGGCATGAACGAGTACACACATTCAAACCCCAGCACCCCGTACAACACAAAGTGAGGAGGAAAAGCCACATGAAAAACTAAATAGATTCTCTCTCACTGTTCCCCTCTGTTTAAAAAAAAAAAAAATCAACAAAGTGCTAGAAAACAGAAGGAAAAACAAACTGGAAGATCTCTGAGGACAGAGGCTGAATCTTACCCACCTTGGCAGTGCCACAGCACACAGCAAAGTTCCTGAGTCTAACAACTCCACAATTGTTAATGAATATCTAGCTGGCTTCACTTAGACTAGGAAAGGGAGTTTTCCTTTATCTGTATTGTTTATATTCATTTACTTATGGTAGTGGGAATTGAACCCAAAGGCACTTTACCATTCAGTTAATACCCAGAATTTTTTTCTAATTTTTTTACTTACTTACCTATTTATTTACTTATTTATTTATTTATTTATGTTACCAGGAATTGAGCCCAGGGTTGTTTCACTACTGAGCCACATCGCCAGCCCTTTTTAATATTTTATTTTGAGACAGGTTCTCGCTAAGTTGCTGAGGCTGGCTGTGAACTTTCGATTCTCCTGTCTCAGCCTTCTGAGTTGCTAGGATTACAGGCGTGTGCCACCATACCTGTCTCTGGCTATTTTTTATCGAGACAAGAGCCTCACTAAATTGCTAAGACTGGCCTCAAATCTGTAAACCTTCCACCTCGGCCTTGCAAGTCCCTGGGATTACAGGTGTGCACCACGGTGCCCTACTTCTCCCCTATTTCTATAGAACACCTTTTTTCCTGCAAACTCGGTCTCATTAAAAGTTAAGGGGAGGGGCTGGAGCGGTGGCTCAGTGGTTTCGGCGCTTGCCTGGCAAGGGTTCAAACCCCAGCACCACGTACACAGCTAAGTGTTGGAGCAACGAAGGCCATGTGAAAAACTAAATAAAGATGTACCTCAAAGGCCAAATACTCCCGGTTTCAATCACCTGTATCAAAATCAATCAAATCAAACCATATGATTGTGAAGTGACTCCAAGTTAACCTCCCTGCAACCTAGTGTCCTAGAGTGTGTTAGTCAGTGCTCTACCACTGAGCTACATCTACAGCCTGGTTTTTGTTTGTTTGTTTATTTAAGAGAGAAGGACAGTGAGAGAGAGAAAGAATCAATTAATTTTTCATAAGACTTTTGTTGCTCTGACACTTCATTGTACACGTGAGGTGATGGAATTCAAACCCATGTCCGCTGAGCCACAGCTCCAGCCCCTGGTCTTTTTTTTTTTTTTTTAAAGAGAGAGGGACAGTGAGAGAGACAGAGAAAGAGAGAAACAACTTTATTTAGTTTTTCACATGGCCTTTGTTGCTCCAACACTTAGTTGTGTACGTGGTGCTGGGGTTTGAACCCAGGTCCTTGTGCTTGCCAGGCAAGTGCTGAAACTGCTGAGCCACCGCTCCAGTCCCCAGCCCCTGGTTTTTAAGACAAGGTCTCAATAAGATACCCAAGACTGGCCTCAAATTTGTGATCCTCCTGCCTCCACCTCTCAAGTAGCTGAGATTATAGACAAGTGCCAACCCACCCAGCTCAAGATAACTTTTGAACTCAATATACTAACTATATATTCTCAGACTTGAAAGAGAGAGAAAGGTAGTTGGATCTAACCAAACATCAACTCCAATTGGTAGGTATTTCATAGAAACATGGTTAGCAATTCTGAAGCTATTTTCTGTACCTTCTAGGATTTAGCAAATAAGTAGATTGTGGATAACAGAAGTTGGGTTTTTCAATACAAAAAGATTTACAAATATGGAAAGGAGAAAGGTTAAAGGAACTTTGCAGTGTTGAGCAGGAATTGGAGATATTAGCATGAACTCATGGTTTTTATTACATATATAAAAAACAAATTATATATATATATAAAAACAAATAAATCAGTTGGGCACAGTGGCACACGCCTGTAATCCCAGCAACTCAGGAGGCTGAGGCAGAAGAATAGGAATTTCTAGGACAGCCTCACCAACACAGCCAGAAACTGTCTCATAAAATAAAAACTGAAATAAGAGCTGGGTGTTGTGGCGAGGAATACAGGTATGCACTGCCACGCCCGGCTTATATGTAATACATTTTAGAAGAGCTGAGAATCAAGCACTGCATAAACTTCCATCAACAACAGACCATGCATACGATGATATACACCATAAAACATAGGATTGAAGTCACCTTGGCTTAAATACATTCTATAAAAATTGCTCTATGACAAAAATCAGCTAAGCAGGTGCTGGAGCAGCAGTTGGAGCACTTCCCTGGCATCCTTGAGGACCCAGGTTCAAACCCCAACACAACATACACAATTAAGTGTCAGGAAATGAAGGCCAGATGAAAAAATAAATAAAATTGATTCTCTCTCTCTCTCTCTCACTGTCCCTCTCTTTATATAAAAAAAAATCATTGACACATTAGCTTTTTTGGGGGGAGGGTGAATGGGTAATGATAAGGATAGTGAACTAGCTAAAAACTACAAGGGACCCAGCTCTGCAAAAGAAATAAAATAAAATAAAAACTACAAGTGAACTAATTGAATTAATTGAAACTGTAGTTGTGGCTAGTTTAACTCTAGGAATATGAAGATAAAATAAATAAATCTGTGCTATTTGAATGTCTGTTCTCATGTGGCTTCAAAAATTAAGAGCAGGCAGGACCTCTCTATGGCTGACTAAATTAACCACAAAGGAATAAGGGAAGCATTTTTAAGAGTGGAAAAGGTCGAAGTAGTGTGTCAAGAGAACCTTGCACTACCTGATATTAACATTTCATTTGAGCTGCTCGAGAGGTCAGATTACGTACTTATGCCTATCAGCTAATTTAATTAAAAGGTCTAGCCATCTCCAAAGCTATAAATTCAGACTGAAGGATACCTAGTTCAGGGTTATTCTGAATTTTACTTTGATTTCTGCGTTTAATTACAGCAATACAAAATCTAGGGGGAGGATCAAATCTTAAAGTGACATATTGCAAAGTAAGGTTCACCACACAGTCCGTATACATGATCTATATTTGACAGCTCCTCACAAAGCCATACAAAATTAACATGGACATTTCTTGGGCTTTTGATGTTCAATGATGTTCACCATCTGCTCCACAGTTGAGACTGGGAAACATACAGGATGCATTGGTAAAGGCTGCTGAGAGTTTCTGGTACAGCTTTTTCCCTCTCCAATTCATTTCTAAGCCCAATTTAAGCACACACCTGAACAAGAGTTTTGATTGCCATTTTAAAATCATATCCCAATTCTGAGACAATTTTAACTATTTTTATGGTACTAGAGATTGAACACCAGAGTACTTTCCCTCTGATCTACATCCCCAGCCATTTATTATCATTATCATTATTTAAATTTTGAGACAGGGTCTTACTTACTAAGTTACCCAGGCTAACCTCAAACTTGCCAAGGCTGGCCTCAAACTTGTGATCCTCCTTCCTCAGCCTCCCAAATTGCTGGGATTACAGGCATCTATCTCTAAGACAATTTTATTTATTTATTTATTATCTGTTGTTGTTGTTAAAGAGAGAGGGAGAGAAAGAGAATCAATTTTATTTATTTTTTCATCTGGTTTTTATTTCTCTAACACTTAGCTGTATATGTGGTGCTAAGGTTCAAATCCAGCTGCTGAGCCACCGCTCCAGCCCCTCTTAGACAACTTTAAGAGTTGCCAGGGAAAGAAATATGAAGAAATATGATGGAAAAAATCAAGTGTCTTACAGGAGCTCTGGGTTCCTCTAGAACACATGTCTAAAAACCTCTAGTCAGCCAGGCATGATGGCATATGCCTGTAATCTCAGCTCAGTAGCTGAATGCCCCTGGGTTCAACCCCTGGTACCAAAAAGTTAAAAATAAAAATAAATAACATCTCTAGTCTAGTAAAAACAAGCTATGTAACGATCAGTAAAAAACAGTGGTTACTGTGAGGTGCAGTGGTACACAACTGTAACCACAGATACTTGGAAAACTGACACAGGAGGATCTCAAGTTCCAGGCTAACCTATGCAATTCAGCAAGACTCTGCCTCAAAATAATAAATATATACTTTAAAAAAAAAAGAGGTTGCAAGGGGCTGGAGTGGTGGCTTGGTGGTTGCTGTGCTTGCCTGGCATGCGCAAGTATGCGAGTTCAAACCCCAGCACCACATACACTAAGTGTCCGAGGAATGAGAGTCACATGTAAAGCTGAATAAACATTGCTTCTCTTTCTCTCACTGTTCCCTCTTTCTTTAAAAAAAAAAAAAAAAAGAAAGAAAAGAGGCTGGAACTAGGCTCAGTGGAAAACATCTATAATTCCAGCGGCTTCAGAGCTGGAGGATCACAAGTTGAGTGGAGCTATGGTAGCTCAGAGGTTGGAGAGCTTGCCTGGCATGCATGAGGACCCAGGTTCAAACCCCAGCACCACATATACAACTAAGTGTTGGAGAAATAAAGGCCAGATGAAAAAATAAATAAAACTGATTCTATTTCTCTCTCTCTCTCTTAAAAAAATAAAAAAAAAAAAAGGCTAGAGATGTGGCTTAGTGGTTAAGTGCCACTGGGTTCAATTCCCAGTGCCATTGGGGAAAAAAAGTCTGAGGATATAGCTCCATGGCAGAGTACTTGCCTACCATTTGTGAGGTCCCAGGTTCAATGGGGTACCACCAAAAAAAGAAAGGCATATTCAGTTGACCTATCTGCTGCTGACTCATTTGTAAAGTTTATCTTATGGTACCCCAATCCCTATAATTTCAGATAAACTCAAGGACTTCAAGAGAGTAGAAACAAAATCCAGAGACAAAGGCAAAAAGCCACTACACCAAATGTAAGAAAACCCGGAAACAGGGTCTGTCACATGTGCATACACTAGTTCATACTACACACTCACTCTGTCAGCACAGCACTATTGAGGCCTGTTCCTTGGTAACTTTACCAAAGAACAAACAATAACTAAGGGAGAGATTCTCCCTCATTAGCCTTCAAGTTTACAGCGACTTGAAGCAAATGTTTATAGCACAGTGATCACTTTCTATAATATGAGGTTTAAAACACTTCTCCAAAATTAAGGAATGAAAATAAAACTGGAGACAAGAAGCCTTAGTTTCTCGCCTCTGTCCTCCTATATTCCTTGCCTTGGAAGAGGGAAACTTAGCAAATTAACTAAACTCAGCAAATTAACTAATCTTGATCCTAGTGCTACATTATACACTACCATTTAAACCATCTTTCTTCTTTTTTTTTTTTAAAGAAAGAGGGGACAGTGAGAGAAAGAAAGAAGCAATTTTTATTTAGTTTTTCATGTGACTTTCATTCCTCAGACACACTGTTGTGTACGTGGTGCTGGTGTTTGAACCCCTGCACCACGTGCACAATTGAGTGTTGGAGTTACAAAAGCCACATGAAAAAAACTAAAGTTGACTCTTTCCATTTCTGTCTCTCTCTCCCTCACTGTCCCTCTCTCTTTAAAAAAAAAAAAAATTTAAAATAATTAAAGCTGGGCATGGTGGCACACACCGGTCATCCCAACTTCTGAGGAGGCTAAGGCAGGAAAATTTTAAGTTTGAGACCACCTTGGGCAACTTAGCCAGCCCATTTTAAAAATAAAATTAAAAGAGCTAAGCATGGAGCTCAGTAGCAAAGCATCCCTGAGTTCAGTCCCAAGTACTGTTTAAAAAAAAAAAAAAAAAAGAGGGGCTGGAAAGGTAGCTAGCTCAGCATGGAGCACTTGCCTGGCATGCACGAGAACCTGGCTTCCTACCCCAGTCACATATGCAATACTAAGTGTTGCAAAAACAAAAACCAGATGAAAAAAATAAATAAAAAGTAACTGTCTCTCTTAAAAAAAAAAAAAAGAAAGAAAGAAAGAAAGAGAATAAGAAAAAGAAAAAAGAAAGCTAGGCGCAGTGGCCTACACCTGTAATCCCAGCAACTCTGAAGGCAGGAGGATCATGAATTCAAAGCTAGCCTCAGCAACTTAGTGAGGCCCTTAGCATCCTAGCAAGACCCTGTTTCAAAATAAAACATTAAAAGGGCTGGGGATGTGGCTCAGAGGTTTAGTGCCCCTAGATTCAATCCTCAGGACAAAAAAAGAAAAAGAAAAGAAAGAAAGAAAACACACATCAAACTTCAACTCAAGAACAAACTTTATGGAGCTGGAGTGGTGGCTTGGTGGTTACGGTGCTTGTCCAGCATGGGCAAGAACACAAGTTCAAACCCTAGCACCACGTACACAACTGTCTGAGCAACGAAAGCCATGTGAAAAACTAAATAAAAATTGATTCTCTCTTTCATTATCCCTTTTATTTAAAAAAAAAAAAAAAAAAGAACCAGCTTTACAAGAATCTCTGCTTATTTTTAATTTTAAGAAGTGCTAGGGATGGAACCCAATGTGATTCATACATGCTATCCATGCATTCTACCACTGAGCTGTATGCCCACCCCAATTTGTAGCTTTAAATTCAGCTATAAGCAGGGGACTCGGACATTTTTGTGTTTGAAGTACATATGGAATATTGGTAATCTTTGAATAACAATCTGAGAAAAAATGGCATGCTCCAATAAGATTTTTCAAAGTGGGTTTAATAAGGTGCAGAACTATAAAAGTGTGGATGGGTGTAAGATAATCACAGGGGCTGAGGATATGGCTCATTATAGAGTGCTTGCCTTGCATACATGAAACCTCCAGGACCACAAAAAAAAATTTTTTTTTTTTTTTACAAAGAATAGTTTTAACACATGACAGCAGCACCTCTATGCCCAAGAACAAAGGGAACCAAAATTGTCCAAACTCAGAAGGAAGGAATCATATAGAGAGGACTTTTTTTTTTCTTAATAGAGAGTGATAGAGAATGTTTTATTTATTTTTTCCATCTGGCCTTTGTTTCTCCAACACTTAGTTGTACACATGGTGCTGGGGTTTGAACCTGGGTCCTCATGCATGCCAGGTAAGCCACTGAGCCACCACTCCAGCCCCGAGAGGCCCTTATTTATTTATTTAGTATGAGGGACTGAACCCAAAGGTGCTTTACAATTGAGTCACATGCCCAGTCCTTCTTATTGTTTGAGGCAGGGTCTCACAAAGTTGCTTAGGGCCTTGCCAAATTGCTAAGACTGGCCTTGAACGTGCAATCATCCTGCCTCAGCCTCCCAAATCACTGGGATTACAGGTATGCTCTACTGCACCTGGCTGAGCAGACCATCTTTAGATAGCAGTGACTATCAATTTAGGGGCACAGTTAACTAATGGCAATGCTCAGAGAGAGAAAGCAGGAAAATAAATTTCATGACCTCAGAAGGAAGCCTACTGACTTAGTGTCCAGGTATATAAATCAGTTTTCAAAGGCAAAGAAAACAATGAGAAAGATGGGAGTGGACCAAGGGAGCAAATGGAAGGAAGCAACATTAGAGAATTCTCTCTGCTGTGCTTTCATGTCTTCTGTAATCCCAAAGAGCAAGTGCCACATAAAGAAAAGGTTACTGCTGAGTGTGGTGGCACATACCTCAGCACATGCCACCAAGCCCAGAAATACTACGACATTTCAATGCAATTTACTCAATTCTTCTAGATTAAAAGGAAAAGTATAATAGGTGTGGAGGCACATGCCTGTAATCCTATCTACTTGAGAGGCTGAGGCAGGAAGATTGAGAGTTGAATGCCATCTAGCAAAAAGACCTTCTCAAAAACAAAAAGAGCAGGAGCTGGGCTGGAGCGGTGGCTCAGCGGTTTCAGTGCTTGCCTGGCAAACACGAGGACCCGGGTTCAAACCCCAGCACCACGTACACAACTAAGTGTTGGAGCAACAAAGGCCATGTGAAAAACTAAATAAAGTTGTTTCTCTCTTTCTCTGTCTCACTGTCCCTCTCTCTTTAAAAAAAAAAATTTAAAAAAAGAAACAAACAAAAAAAGAACAAAAGAATACCAAGTATACAGTCTAGAAATTTAAGATAAAATTCCCATAAGAGCCAAGCAAAGAACCTACAACTCTACCCTGGAGGTTGAGGCATGAGTATTGAAAGCATAAGGCCAGTTTTAAGGATTTAACAAGAATCTGTCTGGAGGCCCGGAGCAGTAGCTCAGTGGTTATATGCCTGGCATACACAAGTACGTAAGTTCAAACTCCAGCACCATGTACACGATGAAGTGTCTGGGCAATGAAAGTCAAATAAAAAACTAAATAAAACTGATTCTCTTTCCTCTCTCTCACTGTCCCTCTCTTTTTTAAATTTTTTATTTAAAGAGAGACAGTGAGAGAGAGAGAGAGAGAATCAATTTTTATTTAGTTTTTCATATGGCTTTCATTGTTCAGAAATTTCGTTGTGTACGTGGCGGTGCTGGAGTTTGAACCTGCATTCTTGGGCATGCCAGACAAACACTGTAACCACCAAGCCACCACTCCAGCCCTGTCCCTCTCTCTTAAAAAAAGGAAAAAAGGAAAGTTCAGTCAGGGCTGGTGGCTTAAGCCTGTAATAGAAGTTACTAAGGAGGCGGAGGAAGGAAGATAGCAAGTTTGAAGCCTTCCTGTGCTATCTTGGAAGACCTCATATGAAAATAAAATAGGTTTGGGATGTAACTTAGTGGAGTGCTCCTGGGTTCAATCCCCAGTACAGCAAAAGAAAAAAAAAATAAGTTCACATAAAAGATCCAGACCTAAAGGGTCAGTTCTCTGCCTCTCTAGCTACAAATCCCAAAAGGAATGTATCAAACCAAGAGCTGCAACTACTGACTTGACAATCAAAAGGCATTAACTGAATGAATCTACTTTGTATTTCTTCAATGAAACATTTAATGGGTGCCAAAGAATAAAGGTTGTGTAAGGCTTCCCCTTTCATGTGCTGAAGAACACTGCTCTGGGGCTACAGCATAGAGTTCCTAATACTCCTCAGATTCATCCTCTGCAAAATGGGTGTACTTAAATATCTAACTTATTTACATTATCACTATGCTTGAACAACTGAGAAACGGATTTACTGGGTCTCCCCTGTCCCAACTAAATTCAAATGCAGTCTGGTCTATCTTTTTTTGCTGTATTTCCAGGGCCTAGAATGGCCCTTTTTACTCAGGAGGTGATTTAATAAATATTAAATGAACAGAGTGCGAAATCCCTAGTGCTCAAAAAAGTTGGCTATTATTGCTATTCTAATGAGAAACACTTAAAGCAATTAAAACTTTATTGTTCTTATTAAGAGATGCCACCCCTCCCCCCAAGGATCTCACAATTCTAGGATGAACACTAGATAAATGTCGGAATGGCAAAACGCAGGTTAAGAGTAACAACTGGATCATAGAGTCAGACTAACCAAAGACAGTAGGAAACCTCAAATACACAACCGAGAGTCCAATTTCTGAGAATTCTAAGTGAGGCTCATACAGCATGAGATTAATAAACTGCGACTGCATTAATGACAGTTTTCACGCTTGTGTATATGCCAGGGTGTGCCCAGCGTTCCTCTGGCCTCACTAAACGCCACTCTGGGGGAATAGAAGCAACGTTCTTCACACCCCCATTTTTCAGATGGGGTAACTGAGACGAGGGGAGAGCCAAGGTCACAGATATTGAGGGAGCAGAATGCGAACCTCGGCAGTCCGACCCCAGCGCCAGCACGCAACAGAGCCCCCCTGGGAAGGCATCCTCACCTGCTCTAACACAGACTACCCGTCCCTCGTAATCGGGCGTGTGTAATATTTCCCGGGGGCCAGGCTTTCGGCCCCAGCGCCTGAAAACAAAACAATACTTGCCGGCGACAAATCCTGCGGACGCCCGCCCGGCCTGGGCTTCGAGGCCGCAGTCTCCAGAGTTGCACTCACACCTGGAGCCGCGAGACACCCGGAGGCACAGGAAGCAAAGGGGTGGCCTCGGGGGCCAGCGAAGCCCAGCCTGCTCGGTGACCTTGGACTCGCCGCCCCACTTAGGGCCTCAGTTTCCCCATTCCGGCCTCGCTGTGGAGGCCTCTTGGGAACCTCTTGCCCGTGGAGCTGCAGGCCCCTCACACGCCCCCCTAAGCCGCCCGCCTTCCCGCGCAGCTTACTCTGGAAGGCGGCCGCTCCAGGGACGCCCACCATCGCCGACGGCCTCGCGCCGCGCACCGCGCGCCTCCGCCCGCGGCCGAGGTGCCTCACAGGCGCAGCCGCAGGACCTGGAGGCGCCGAGTCCACCAACACCAAGTCCGCCGCTGTCGCAGCCGCCTCCGCCACCGCTGCCGTTAGGCCGCGCGCAGCACCGCCCCCCGGCTGGCCCCGCCCCTCCCGCCAGGCACGCCCCCGCCGCGCATTCTCCCCCCGCCAGACCAACGCACGCGGAAGCCGGGCCTCAAACCTGCTCCCGCTAAACCCCGCCCCCTGACCTGACCCTCCCCTTCCGCGCGAACCTCTCGCCCTATCCCGGCTCGTCCTACTTCTCAGGCCCGCCCCTCTGCGTCACGCGCTCGCGTCACGAGCTCCAGCTTCTCGCCCTGGGCTTCCGGACGTGTCCAAGGCAGCAGCCCCGGGAGAAGGGGTAGGGGCGGAGTCCTGGGGGCGGGGCTTAGGGAGGTGACCAGATCTCACCTGAAGTCTTCAAGTTATGGGCCTGATTGCCTTGGCGCTAGTGCTCGGGCAATTTCCTTCCCCTTTTGGGTCTTCCTCGTTCTAAACGCTCAAAGTTTCATAAAATTAATAACTTAGCTACCAATGTTATTAAGCTCTTTGTCAGGTTCAGGTGCTGTTTGTGTACACTCCATGCATTTGATCTTCCCAGTGAGAGGAACTATCTCCTCTCTTGTACACAGGAGGAAAGAGCTTGTCCGTCGGGTCCTGTGAAAACACAGGTCATAAAACCAAAGTGAGGGCTGGAGCGGTGGCTCAGTGGTTTCGGCGCTTGCCTGGCAAGCACAAGGACCCGGGTTCAAACCCCAGCACCACGTACACAACTGAGTGTTGGAGCAACAAAGGCCATGTGAAAAACTAAATAAAGTTGTTTCTCTCTTCCTCTGTCTCTCTCACTGTCCCTCTCTCTTAAAAAAAAATAAATAAATAAAAAAAAATAAAACCAAAGTGATTCCGACTTCAGATCCAGTACTTCCGAGTTCTTCTGAACTACTGTGCCTTCAAAGTCTCAGAAAGGGGATTAAACCACAATAAGGGCTGGTAGTGTAGCTCAGTGAGAATCTTTACCTACCATGCTCCAGGCCCTGGGGTCCTCCACCACCAATAAATAGTAAATAAATAAAAGTAGTATGAGCAATGAAGTTCTCCCGGGTGTTATGAGCTAACACAGTAAAAGGTCCCATCCTATTTGCAGGTACAAGGTAAGGGCCTTTAACTAAATCTGAAAGGCTGAGAAGAATTCAGATGACAGAAATAGCCAAGCTGAAATGTTACTTCTTTTGTGAAAATCTCCCCAGTGCTCCTATCAAAAAATAAATAAATAGGGGTTGGAGGGTGGCTTGGTGGTTAAGGCACTTGCCCGGCATGCGCGAGTACACGGGTTCAAAGTCCAGCACCCACATACACAACTAAGAGTCTGAAAAACAGAAACCAGATGGGAAAAAAATGATTCATTCAAATAATAAAAATAAAATTTTAATTTAAAAGCAGTTTTAAAAAGTTCTTATACAGGGGCTGGAAGCGGTGGCTCAGCAGTTACAGCGCTTGCCTGGCATGCACGGATTCAAACACCAGCACCCACATGCACAACTACGTGTCAGAGCAATGAAAGCCATGTGGAAAACTCAATAAAAATTGATTCTCTCTGTCTCTCTCTCACACTGTCCTTCTCTCTTAAAAAAAAAAAAAAAAAAAAAAGTTCTGGGCCTGGAGCGGTGGCTCAGCGGTTTCCGCGCTTGCCTGGCTTGCACAAGTACACGGGTTCAAACCCCAGCACCGGGTACACAACTAAGTGTTGGAGCGACAAAGGCCATGTGAAAAACTAAATAAAGTTGTTTCTCTCGTTCTCTGTCTCTCACACTGTCCCTCTCTCTTTAAAAAAAAAAGTTCTTATACAAAGTAGAGTGAACACATAGATTAAAGGCTTTACTCTCTAGTTAACAGGCGAACTAATGAGGTTCTAAGGATGAATTGGAAAAAGGGAATCTATACAATCACCAGGTTACCTTTGTGTGTGTGTGTGTGTGTGTGTGCGTGTGTGTTATATTGTGTATCAAACCCAAGAGCACTGTACCCCTGAGCTACATCCCCAGTCCTTTTTTTAATTTTCTGATCCCAGGCTGGTCAGGAACTTGTGATTGGATCAGGTTTAAATGACAGTACTGTCCCTTTCACATCAAAGAATCTAGAATTACTGACAAGGAAGGACCCACCTGCCTGGTCCATCTGCCTTTTTTTTTTTTTTTTTCTCTTAAGAGAGGGGACTGGAGAGGTGGCTTGGCTGATACAGTACTTGCCTGGCCTGCACAAGGACCTGGGTTCAAACTCCAGCATCAATTACACAACAAAGTGTTGAGGCAATGAAAGCCACATGAAAAGCTAAATAAAAATTGATTCTCTCTCTCTCTCTCTCTCACTATCCATTTCTCTTAAAAAAGAAAAAGAAAAAAGATAAAGAAAAAGAAAAGAATGCATGTTGGTGAAGCAAGAAGGTATGTGGGATGAAGATGAAATCTATATTAAAATCCAAACTAATCCAAGATATGCAGAAACTTTAAATGAGATGAATTTTTTTGTTTGTTTTTGAACCCAGGAATTGAACCCAGCGGCACTTAACCACTGTGCCACATTCCCAACACATTTTTTTTTTAAGACAGGCTTTCACTAAGTTACTTAGGACCTTGCTAAAGTTTCTGAGGCTGGCTTTGAAATCACAATCCTAGTGCCTCAGCCTCCTAAGCCCTTGGAATCATAGGGGTGTACACACCTGGGTCAGACTTTTTTTTTCTTTTTTCTTTTTCTTTTTTTTTTTTTTTTAAAGAGAGAGGGACAGTGAGAGAGACAGAGAAAGAGAGGAACAACTTTATTGAGTTTTTCACATGGCCTTAGTTGCTCCAACACTCAGTTGTGTATGTGGTGCTGGGGTTTGAACCCGGGTCATCGTGCTTGCCAGGCTAGCGCCGAAACCGCTGAGCCACCGTTCCAGCCCAGACTTTTTTTTTTAAGCTGTATCACTTTTTTTTTTTTTGAGAGGGATACAGAGAGAGAAAGAGAATTAACTTTATTCAGTTTTTCATATGGCTTTTATTGCTCTGACACTTCACTGGGGTGGTGCTGGGGTTCAAACCCGTGTCCGCACTCATGCCAGATAAGTGCTGTTAACGGACGAGCCACTGCTCCAGCCCTCAGATATTATTTTTAATGGAATGTCTTTTTTGTTGTTGATGTTCAAAATTATTGAAATGCACAAATTTTTAATTAGTAAATAAAAACTTCTGTATTTGTTTTTTCAGTATTGGGAGTGAACCCAGAATCCCACGCATTTAAGTTCTCTACCAAAGAGCTACATCCTCAGACCTTTGTATATCATTTTTTGGGTGTTTTATTTTGTTTGTTTGGTACTGGGGATTGAACCCAAGGGTGGTTTACCAATAAGCTATATCTCTAGTTCTTTTTATTTTTTCTTTTGAGACAGGGTCTCATTAAGTTACTTAAAGCCTCACTAAGTTGCAGAGGCTGGCCTCAAACTTGCAATCCTTCTGCTTCATCCTCCTGAGTCACTGGGAATAGAGATGTGCACCACTACACTGAACTGTTTTTAATTTTTTATATCTGGACACTAGCGCTTAAATCCAGGGACTTATGAATGCTAGGCAAATGCTCTACCACTGAGCAACATCCTCAACCCTTTTTATTTTATTTTGAGACAGGATCTCACTAAGCTGCCCAGGGTCCCTGAGAATTTGCCATCCTCCTGTTTCAGCCTCACAAGCCAGCTAATATTACAGGTGTAGGGCACCATATCTGGCTATCCCTTTATCCTTCTATTTATAGTTGGGTAGTATTTCAATATATGGATGTAATTACCACATTCTACCATTTTTGAAAATGAAAACTTTCTTGTCAAGGATCTCACCCAGCCTGCCTTGAAATATATAAATTTCTCAAGTTCTATTTCTCAAATATAGAGATAGGCCTGACACTGTGGCACAAACCTGTAATCCCAGCAGTTAGGGAGGCTAAGGCAGGAGGATCACAAGTTGCCAGCCTCAGCAATTTAGTAATGCCACTAAATTGGTTACCTGAGGTCTAGAGGTCTGAGACACTAACATTTAAGAGTCAGGGACAAGGCTGGAGGATGAAGTTCAGTGGTAGAACCCTTACCTAAAGTTCAGGAAGCTCAGGGATTAATTCTCAGCACCAATAGGGTTGGGTGCATTATAAGTTGAATTTGATTTCAATTTTGCCACAGCTCCATTTCCTTGCCAAACTGAGTCTCAGAAAGCTTAAGACGCACTAAAAAGTCTGCCTAAGTCTGAAGCTCAAATAGAATCCAATTGCATCTGGGCATGGTAGCACACACATGTAACCCCAGCAACTCAGGAGGAGGCTGAGTTCAAAGTCAGCACCAGCAACTTGGTGAGGCCCTGAGCAACTTAGCAAGACCTGCCCCTGCCTCAAAATAAAATAATAAAAAGGGTTGGGGATATGGTTAAGTGCTCCTGGGTTCAACCCCTGGTACCAAAAAAAAAAAAAAAAAAAAAAAAAAGAATCTAATTGCGATTTTTTTTTTCCAGTTCTGAGGATCCAACCCAGGGACTCCCACATACTAGGTAAATGCTCTATCACTGAGTGATCCCCAAACTCCTGTGACATTCTTTTACGATTTACTAAAATTGTGAAATTTTAGGCTGGGGGGGGGCTGGGAATACTTCTCAGTGGTAGAACACTTGCCTACCATGCATGGGGCCCTGGGCTGGGTTGCCAGTGCTGCAATAAAATAAATACACTAAGTTGTAGGCTTAGATACACCTAAGGGTGATCATTTACAGCCCTGGATATTTCATGTCCAAACTAAATGAATTTTTTTTTTTTTTTTTTTAGTGACAAGAAGGATAAAGATGAGTGGTGGGGAGAAGCGCATGCTGCCTGCCATCTGCCCTGGCCATACCCCTTCTGCTAATGAAGGATAAACACAAGGCTAGGCCAGATGACAGTCAGTGAGGGGAAGCAACATAAAGGTGTATGGTCCTTGGATAAACAGGAGATTCAAATCCCTAGGGGATTAGAGAACCTATCTGTGTGCCAGAGAAATATTTGCCATGGCTGCAACTTTTCTAACAGGAAGGCGTCTTCTCCAAAGTTGGTTGGAAAGTCCAAGAGCTCCCAGAGGGAAGTAAACAGGTTGAGTTTTTAGCTACTAATTAAATTGTTAAAGTTCCTTATCTTTTTATGATTACGAGAAGAGTGTCAGCATGCTCATGGTGAGGAATTTGTATACAACATAAGAAGAGTTTGAAGAAAATTGAAAAAAACTCAGGTTTTTTTTCTTTTTTCTTTCGGTACCAGAGGTTGAACCTAGGAGCATGCAACCTCTGAGCCACATCTCAACCCTTTTTACTTTTTATTTTGAAACAGAATCTTGTTAAATTGCTGAGGTTGGCTTTAAACTTGTCATTCTCCTACCTCGGTCTCCCAAGCTGCTGGGATTATAGGGGTGCACCACCATGCCCCACTTTTTCCTGTTGTTGTTGTTTTCCAATGCATGGACATATACGTTAACTGAGATCTTGTTGCAAATGCTTTCCCCCACCTTTTTTTTTTTTTTGCATTACTGTAGATTGAACCCAGAGGCACTCTACACTGAGCTATGTCCCCAGCCCTCTTCATCTATTTATTCTTTATTTTTTGGTATCTCTTCATTTATTATTTTGAAACAGAGTCTCACTTAATTGCCTAGGCTAGCCTCAAATTTGCTATCTCCCTGCCTGAGCCTGCGGAGAAGCTTGGATAATAGGTGTGGGTCACTGCACCTAGCTATAAACATTACTTTAATGGATGATCACATAATATGCTACTTTTGTTAAAATTGGTTTGAATGGTTACCAGAACTGCTCCTTTCTTCCTTATTTGCTCCCTGCCCCCATCCTGTATTGAAGATTTGAGTATCGGGAAATTTGAATCCAGGAGTAGCATATACGAAGCAAGGACTCTACCATTGAGTGACATCCCCATCCCTTTTTTAAAATTGTGAGACAGGGTCTCTCTACATTGCCCAGACTGGTCTCAAACTTGTGATCCTAGGCCTGGGGATATAACTTAGTGGCAGAGCACTTGCCTAGCATGCTCAAAGCTCTGGCTTCAGTCCCCAGGACAAAAATAAAGATAAACAAAAATACTGCCAGGCATGGTGACACACACATCTGTAATTCCAGCAATTTGAGAGGCTGAGGCAGAAAGATTGCAAGTTAGAGGCCGGTCTGTGCAAAATTAGTGAGGCCCTAATTAACTTAGTGAGACACTGTCTCAAAATTTATAAAAATAACAAAAAGAGGGGCTGGAGCGGTGGCTCAGCGGTTACAGTGCTTGACTGGCATGCATGAGGACGCGGGTTCCTACCCCAGCACCACGTACACAATGAAGTGTCAGAGCAGCAAAGGCCACATGAAAAACTAAATAAAATCAATTCTCTCTCTCTTTCTCTCTGTCCTTCTTTCTCTTTCTCTCTCTCTCTCTCTTTTTTAAAGGACTAGGTATGTAGCTCAATGATAAAGCACCCCTGGGTTCAATCCCTACTACCAAATAAACAAAACAAAATCTTTTGATCCTCCTGCTTCAGCCTCTGGATTAGCTGGGATTATAAGTGTGTACCACCACACTTGGCTATAGCCACCTATTGAAATCTCAACTGGAGGCCTGGGGTAGAGTGTGCGCTCAGCCATGTATAAGGTCCTAAGTTCAAAACTCATTGCCATACACATTAAAATGCGTTCAAAAAATAAAATAAACTGAGCACAGTGGCACACACCTATAATCCCAGCAACTAGGAGGCTGAGGCTGGAGGAGTACAAGTTCAAAACCAGCCTTAGCAACTTCTGGAGGCCCTAAACAACTTAGCAAGGTCCTGTCTCAAAATAAAAAATAAAAAAAGGGCTGACGCTGTGGCTCAGTTTTTAAGTTCCCCTGGGTTCAATACCCAGCACTAAAATCAATTAACTAAAGGTGGGCCAGGCATGGTGGTACACGCCTGTAATCCCAGAGACTAGGGGTTGAAGCAGGAGGATCAGCATCTTAAATAAACCCTGTCTCTACAGCCTAATACTTTTTTAGAGATATTGTGGGTAAGGGAAGGGAGGGATATAGGGATACGGATGGGAAATTGTGGGGGGCACTCCTGGGAGTAAATCTAGTACCCAGAAACTATATATATTTTATATTATGTTGCTAAAAATTTGTATGATTGTTCAAAAATTAAAATTAAAAAAATTTTAAAAATAAAAAAAAGAAACCCTGTCTCAAAATAAAAAATAAAAAGGGCTGGGGAGGGGCTGGGGAGGTGGCTTAGTGGTTATGGTGCTTGTCTGGTATGCACAAGGACTCAGGTTCAAACCCCAGCACCACATACACAACTAAATGTCAGAGCAATGAAAACCAAATGAAAAACTAAATAAAATTGATTCCCCCACCGCCCCACTTTCTCTTTAAAAAATAATAAAAAAAAAAAGGCTGGGGATATAGCTCAGTAGTAAAGCATCCCAGGTTCAATCCTAAGTGCCAAAAAATCAAGCAAGCAAGCAAGCAAGTCAGGTACAGTGGCACATGCCTGTAATCCCAGAGGCCAGGAGGCTGAAGCAGGAGGATCGCAAGTGCAGAGCCAGCCTCAGCAATTTAATGAGGTCCTAAGGACTTTAGTGAGACTCTGCCTTAAAATAAAAAATAAAAAGGGCTGGGGATATATATAGATCAGTGATAGAGCACGTCTGGATTCAATTACCAGTACCAAATTAACAAATAAATAAAATAAAACAAAACAATAAAATCTCCCTCTTGCCTGACAGAAGCTATTGAAATTCAAAATCATATCCAAGGATGTACACACTCTAATATACCTACTCTCACTGTCTGCCTTCCTCCCCAGCCATATAGAAATGGGCTTCTCAAGAGCTGTAGAGACTTGGGGCTGAAGCGGTGGCTTGGTGGTTACAGCGCTTGCCTGGCATGCGCAAGTACACGGGTTCAAACCCCAGCACCCATGTACACAACTAAGTGTTGGAGCAACGAAAGCCATGTGAAAAACTCAATAAAAATTGATTCTCTCTCTCTCTCTCTTTCTCTCTCACTGTTTAAAAAAAAAAAAAGAGCTATAGAGACTGAATATTTCCCAGGTGCCATCTACTGTGTTCAAAGTTCCACATGCTAGGTTAAATGTTATCATATTAGCCCATTTATTTAACAGTACTGGAGATTGAACCCAGGACTCTTGCATGCTAAACATTTGCTCTAGGACTAAGCTACACCTCCAGCTTTTTTTTTTTTTGAGACCAAGTCTCACTAAATTGCCAAGGCTGGCCTTGAACTTGCCATTCTTCTGACTCAGCCTCCCCAGTTACTGGGATTATAGACATGTATTACCATGTCCAACAAATTGGGCATTCTATTACAATTATATAAGGGTCTTTACATGCCCTCTTTACATGTTCCTCCTCAGCGTATTCTCAGGAGAGAGAAGCTGGGTCATAGAATAGTCGATGTTTAGTTTTAGTAGATACTGTTTTCCTAGCCGGGCATGGTGGAACACAAGTGTAATCCCAGAAACTTGGTCTAAATTAGTGAGACCCTGTCTCAAAATAAAAAAATAAAAAGGGCTAGGGGTTTAGCTCTGTGGTAGAGCACTCCTGGATTCAATCCCCAGTCTGTACATACACACACACACATACACACACACACACACACACACACAAAAGATAAAGGAAGGGTACTGTTTCCCTAGTGGTTGTACCCAATATACTTCCACCACCAGAAGGAGAGCTCATGAGGGTTGTAGATAAAGAATGACAGTCTTTCTTACTCCTTTTTGTTCTTTTGTGTGTGTTGAGGGGGTAATGGGAACTGAACCCAAGAACTCTTATTTATTTTGGTACCAGGAATTGAACCCAGGGGTACTTAACCACTGAGCCACAGCCACAGCTTTTGTGTGTGTGTGTGTGTGTGTACATTTATAATTTTGAGACAGGGGCCTCACTGAGTTGCTGAGGCTGGCTTTCATTTTCTGATCCTCCTGCCTCAGCCTCCCCAGTCACTGGGATTACAGGCACAATGCCTGGTTTGAACCCAGGAACTCCTTACCACTACCACTGAGCTATATCCCCAGCCCTTTTTATTTTTATTTTATTTTTTTTTCAGGGCTGAGGATCGAACTCAGGATCTTACGCATGCTAGGCAAGCACTCTGCCACTGAGCTAAATCCCAAACCCCAGCCCTTTTTATTTTTGATTTTGAGATAGGGTCTTGTTAATTTGCCCAGGGCCTTGCTAAAGTGCTGAGGCTGGTCTTGAATTTACAATCCTCCCTCCTGAACCTCCCTAGCCACACTTGTTCACCTCTTCTCTATCTTCCCCTCCTGCAGACTCTGCACCCCCAGCCGGGTACTGGGGTTTGAACTGAGGAGTGCTCTACCTCTGAGAGGCACCCCCAGCCCTTTTTGTTCTTTGAGACAAGGTCCTCCAGCCTCAGTTTCCTGACTGGCTGGGATTACAGACAAGTGTCACTATGCCCTTCTCCCACCTGCAGAGCTTTTGACTCCCTCCACCATACCCTGGTTCTCCTTGAAGGGAAGGAGAGAGACCTGGGCATGGTGGGCTAGGCTCCCAGAAACTCACCTGAAGACCAGAGCAAGGATATTGAAGCGTGGGACAAAGGACAGCAACTAAAAGGTTTCCCTTCTCCCCTGAGGATTCTGATTTGCCATTGCCCCTCCCTTCAGCAAACAGCCCCTTCATGTGCTAAAAGAGAAGGGAAATCCAGGGATTTGTTGTATTTTTGCTTTTGTCATACTGGGAATTAAATTTAGGGGAGCTCTACCACTGAGCAACATCCCCTTTTTATTTTTTGAGACAGGATCTCTGTTGTGAGTGAATTATGTCATTAACATAGACCAAACACATTTGTGTCTTTCTGCAAAGTCAGAATTTATTTTATTTTTTAAAAGAAAGTGAGTGGGGCTGGAGCGGTGGCTCAGAGGTTACGGTGCTTGCCTGGCATGCTCAAGTACATGGGTTCAAATGAAAGTCACATGAAAAATTAAATTTTAAAAATTGCTTCTCTCTCTCTCACTGTACCTCTCTCTCTCTTAAAAAAAATAAAATCGGGGCTGGAGTAGTAGCGCAGCGGTTACAGTGCTTGCCTGGCATGCGCAAGGACCTGAGTTCAAACCCCAGCACCACATACACAACAATGTCTCAGAGCAAAAAAGGCCACAGGAAAAACTAAATAAAATTGATTCTCTCTTCCTCTCTCCCACTGTCCCTCTCTCATCTGGTTTTTTTATTTTTATTTATTTATTTATTTTTAAAGAGAGAAGGACAGTGTGAGAGAGACAGAGAGAGAATCAATTTTTATTGAGTTTTTCACATGGCTTTCGTTGCTCTGACACTTGGTTGTGTACGTAGTGCTGGGGTTTGAACCTGCATACTTGCGCATGCTGGTCAAGCGCCCTAACCGCCAAGCCACTGCTCCAGCCCACATCTGTTTTTTTTAAAAAAATAAAATAAAATTGAGTGAGAGAGCTTTTTTTAATCTGTTTTTTTTACCTTTATTTATTTGCAGTGCTGGGGTTCAAATCCAGGACCTTGTACATGCCAGGCAAATGGTCTGCCACTGAGCCACCTCTGCAACCCCTAGAATTTAATGAACAGTAATAAATTCACAACTACACCACTTTAATCAGTGGCAGTTCACTGAATACTTGTGGGTCACCTGGTAGTCATAAGCTGGACAATCATACGTTCTTTTACTCCAGTCTTGATTTCTAATGTCTATAACACTCAATGCACACATCACACTCTATACCATGACATATGTAAGTTACAGAAAGGCTAAGAAAGGGTTAAGACAGACACAGGGTTTCAGGAGGCTAAACTGAGAGCAACCTCAGAGCAGACAGGAATGCAAGGAGTCATGAAGGTGGTCAGATAAGTTTATGAACCAGGCAAAGAACTTGTTCAGGGTTGCAGAGATGTCAAAGCACAGGAACTTATTCTAGCAAGGTCAGGACAGCCTGCACTTTCAGTGTCAGCTTGAGATGTCAATTTGGAGAGGACCATGCATGGTCACAAAGGGCAGGAGGAACCGCACACTGCTAATGCACAAGAACAGCTTGCAAGGTTGTTGGCTAAGGCGAATTCCCGGGCAAGGCAGGTGACAGGATCAAGGTGCTGCCATGACCAGTCTTGGGGTACACTTTCTTTCACGGGTCTCGAGTGAGGGTATTGCATCATTTGGTGGTCTGGTGTGTTCGCTAAGCTTGATAAGCTGGTGGGCCTGGTTCCTCTGATATGGGTCTGATACTCCTGTGCTTATGATTAATTTGATAAATTCAAAGGTGGTCATTCTCATTAGCATGATTAATTCATTTATCAGGTTGTACCAGGCCAATGGTGTTGTTCACATGTACAAATAAGGAACAGAGCCATTCCACCTGTGCGCTTAAATTCACAGAGGAGTACCTTCTGAAAACCACTGCTTTACAAAACGGACAGGTAAAGGCAGAGTCTGGAAAATGCTTCTCTGTGCACCGAGGAGTAAATCTCCACAGTCTCACTAAATCGCCAAGGCTGGCTTCAAACCTGTGATCCTCCTCCCTTTGCCTCCAGAATCACTGGGTTTATAGGCCTGTGCCACCATGCCTGTCTGGAGCCACATTCTTGGGAGAGGACACTGACAATGAGTTGATAATAAGCAAAAAGAAAAAAAAGGGGGGGGGGATAAAAAGCCCTACTATGTGGTCAGTGCCTATAATCCCAGTGACTCATGTGACTGAGCCAAGAGGCTGGCAAATTCAAGGCCAGTCTGCAGTTTAGCCAGACCCTCAGCTTAGTGAGACTGTTAGGGGACAGACAGATGTGAATGATGGGAAAATGAGGTCAGAGGAACTAGTCTCTCTCTTGAGAGTGTCCCCTTTCTTTTTTCTTATCCCTTCAATAAATTCATTCCTGTCACCTAAAGCAATGTGTCTGAACTCTTTCTGACTTGATCATAAGAATCAAGGATAGGAAGGGGAGTCTTGGTGCTGCCTCAGTTTCCCAGAAGGCCTCAGCTCCACATCAAGACCCTATCTCAAGATAAAAAGGACCAAGAATATGACTCGGTGGAAAGCATCCCTGGGTACAATCCCCAGTACTAAGAACAAATAAAATAAAAACTGTATTATGTATTCTGAGGAAAACCAGGCAAGAATGGCAAATGTGCTATTTTACATAACATAGGAAAGAAAGTCATTTTCTTGAGCTGGGATGTAGCTGGTGGAGCACTTGGCTAGCATGCAAGAAGACCCTGGTTCAATCCCTAGTACCATTAAAAAAAAAAAGAAAAAGAAGAAGAAGGAAAATAAATTTCTCTAAGGAAGTGATATTTAGATTCCTAAAACCTGAAGAAGGTAACTGAGTTCCTAGTGGTTTAGTGAGGGAACAAACAAGTGGCTTCTGGCAGAAGGTAGCAGGAGCAAAGGCCTTGAGGCAGGAGTGTGAATGGCTCAGAAAGTACATCAGCACATGGCTGGAGACTGAGAAAAGGGATCGGTTGTCAGGGCCAGAGAATGAGGGTCCTGTGGAGCCCTAACAAGGAATTTGACTTTGTTCTAAACCATTTAGAAATTGGGTATGATGGCTATAATCCCAGCTATTTGAGAGGCTGAGGCAGGAGGATCACAAGGTCCAGGTCAGACCAGGCAATTTAGTGAGATCCCATCTCAAAATAAAATAAATTTATTCGAGGTGCGGTCGTGCACTCTTGTAATCCCAGTGACTTGGGAAGCTGAAACAGTAGGATTTCAAGTTTGAGGCCAGCCTGGGTAACTTAGCCTCTGTCTCAAAATTTTAAAAGTTAGCCCTCTTGGGGTTGGGGATTTAGCTCAGTGGCAGAGCGCTTGACTAGCACGTGCAAGGCCCTGAGTTTGGTCCTCAGCCCTAAAAAAAAAAAGAAAAAAAAATAGTTAGCCCTCTTTATAGTGTCCTCATGGCTCCCCTAGTAGCCTTGAAGGGTCCTGTCCCGCCTGACTTACTGTGATTGATGTCTAGTGGTTTTCTTTCTCTCCTGTCCTTGTATCTAAGGCAGGAAACATGAGCCTCAAATCCCACCCACTCCCAAATTTGACAGGAGAGTTAGCTGTTATTATTTTATTTATTTTTTCTTGTTTGTTTCTCCTGCAATTCTAGGAAAACTAAAGTGCAGTTCTTCACAGAAAGGGCAGGGGTCAGGGATGTCCGTCAGTGAGTGCTAAAGTCTCTCTGGGTTGAATCCCCAGTAAATAAACAAATAAATAAAACAGAATTTTAAAATGGGCTAGGGAGCCAGGCATTATGGAACACTCTTGTAATCCCAGCCACTGGGGAGGCTGAGGCAGGCGATCATAAACTCAAAACCAATCTCAGGAATTTAGAGAGATCTTAAGCAATTTAGCAAGACCTTGTCTCAAAATAAAAAGAATTAAAAAATGGTTCGGGTGCAGTGGCACACACCTTTAAACTCAGTGTCTCAGGAGGCTGAGGCAGGAGGATCCCAGGTTCAAAGCCAGCCTCAGCAATTTGGCGAGGCCCTGAGCACCTTAGTGAGACTCTGTCTCAAAATAAAATATATATTTAAAACAAGGGCTAGCGTTGTGACTCAGTGGTTAAGTGCCCCCGGGTTCAATCTCTGGTACCAAAAATATATAAATAAATAAAAATAGGCTGCAGAGGTGGCTTAGTGGTAAAGTATGTGCCTCACATGTGTGAGGCCCTGGGTTCAATACCCAGTGCTGCAAAAATAAGTAAGTAATCCTGTTCAGAGCCAGTATACAGGGTTTTTTTTTTGGGGGGGGGGTTGTTTGTTTGGTACCAGGGATTGAACCCAGGAGCAATTAACCATTGAGTCACATCCCCAGACCTTTTTATTTTATTTTTATTTATTTATTTTTAAAGAGATAGAGGGGGAGCGAGAGAGAGAAAGAATCAATTTTATTTATTCATCTGGCCTTTGTTGCTCTGACACTGTTGTGTTTGTGGTGCTGGTGTTTGAACCTCGGTCCTTGAGCATGGCAGGCAAGCGCTGCTCCAGCCTCTTTATTATTTTTTATTTTGAGACAGAGTCTCATTAAGTTACTTAGGGCCTTGCTAAATTGCTGAGGCTAACTTTGAACTCACAGTCCTCCTGCCTTGGCCTCCTGAGACACTAGGATTACTGGTGTGTGCCACTGTGCCCGGCTCTGGACCGTTTTGAGCAAAGGAGTGACCTGATTTTCATCCACCCAGGGTGAAGAGTCTACTGGAAGAGGCAAAGGTAGAATGTCGCTGGGATAATCCTGGAGGGAGACCATGGTGACTGGAACCAGGGTTCGGGCAGTGCAGACGGTGAGAAGGCATTGGATTTGTGATACTTATTGAAGGTGGAGCAATAGGATTTGCTGATGGCTTGTTTGTGTGGTGTGAGAACAAGAAAGGTCAACGGTAACTCCAAGGTTTGGAGCCTGCACAGCTGGACGCATGGAACTACGCTCTGTTGAGATGGGGAAGCTGTGGGATGAATCAATACATCCTGGAGGGAAAAGCAAGAGTTAAGGTGGGGAGATGTGAACGTTAGACCACAGTGTAGAAATGAAGATGAAGATACTGCTGTTGCACTTGCTAAATTCCTGCTTCTCCCCAGAGGTGAGGTAGGGCCGCAGTGGATGTAGGATGTGTATGGTTTGAAATAGTCGGACTGCAACTCCTCTCATCTCTTCCACAGCCTCTGGTGCAGCTGAGCCTTGGCCATTGGAAGGTTGCCAGCCTTCCCCTCCCCTCTCCTGGCCTCTGAGCCTCCCAGCTGGCACACCTTCCCCAGGTGTCAGCTGTGCTGGAAACCGCTCATCCCAAGCCTAGACTAGCATGACCTTAAACTACCTATGAGACAAAGCCTGCAATTTCCAACACCTTCCTTCCCTCATCCACCTGCACGACGTGGAGGCTCCTGCTGTGGCCTGGGACAAAGTTGGGTGGAGTTGTTTGCTTTACAACACAGACAATCGAGCCCACCCCGTTGGTGCTGCAGGGCTCAGCTCCACACCTGTTCTCCACCCTCCTGCCCAGGTGCAGGCCACGGGAGAACAAAAGAACACCCACTCAGCAAGGTCATTACTTTGATGGGGGCAGGGAGCAAGGCTGCAGAAGCTAGAGCCTGGTCTAGAAAGGGAATTAGAGGGTTTTAAATTAGCAGCCTTCAAATAAAGTTTTTGTAATGGTCTGTATCTGTGCTGTTCAGGAGGGTCTTCAGTACATGCCATGCAGCTGTTTTCTTTCTTCCTTTCCTTTTCTTCCTTTCTTCTCTCTCTCTTTCCTACTCTTGAACTTGTGGTTCTCCGCTTCAGCCTTCGGTGTCACTGGGATTACAGTCATGTGCCATTAGGTTGGGCAACTGTGGGATTTTTTGTTTTTGTTTTCTTTGTTTGCAGTTCTGGGAATGAACCTAGATCCTTGCTAGACAAACACTCTACCACTGAGCTGCATTCCTATCCCTGGCCTCTGAACTTTCCTGATCCTCCTGCCTCAGCCTCCTGAGTAGCTGAGATTACAGACCACCAGGTTTGCTTGATAAAAAAAAAAAAAAAAAAAAAAAAAAAAAAAAAATTTAATAAGAGAAAGGGAAAAAGAGAATTAAAAAAACCTTTTTTTTTCATCTGGCCTTTGTTGTCTGACAGTTGTGCATGTGGTGCTGAGGTTTGAACCTGGGTCCTCACACATGCCAGGCAAGTGCTCCAACCTCTGAGCAACTGCTCCAGCCCCTTGATTTTACTTAATTTTAATTAATTTAAATTTAAATAGCCACATGTGCCTAATGACTTTTTGTTTTAAAGAGAGAGGGAAAGAGAGACAGAATCAACTTTATTCATCTGGCCTTTATTTCTTGAACACTTAGTTGTGTAAGTGGCGCTGGGGTTTGAACCTGGGTCCTCACACATGCCACACAAGCGCTCCAACCGCTGAGCTACCACTTCTAAAGAATCTTGTATTGGACAACACAGGTTTCAACGGTTGGCTCTGAAATGTTTGGTAATAACAGCCATCATTTGTTGAGCACACAGCTTATGCTCAGATCTCATTTAATGCTTGTAAACACTCAGTAGGGAAAGTGCCCTCTCCATTTGACAGATGAGGAAACTGAGGATTGGGAAGTCAGTGGCCAAAGTCCCTGGATTAGGAAGTGCTGAAGGCTGAAAGAACACCCCAAATCACTTCAAAACCCACTCAAACGAATAAACCCGAAGTTCCAGGCAGACTTTGAACCAGTCTCGCTCTCTACAAATGAATAGGGTGTTTAAATTGCTAAAGAATGCAAATCAGCCTTTGATTTGGGGGACAAAAGCTCAGAGCCTCTGATCACACCCTGAGTCTCTCTGGGCTGCGGGCGGAGGCTGAGTGACAGAAAGGGACCTGGGAGGAGGGGTGTTGGGGCGGGGATGGACCCGACCAGCTGGTGCCGGCGACCTGGGACATCAGCTGGCTGGCGGGCCGGCGGGCTCTGACAATGGGCGGGGGTCTGGCCGGAACCCTCCTCCCTCGGTGCATGGCCCCCTACCAGCACCCCGGCCAGCTGCCGTGGGCACCTTCTCAGGTCCAGGCTGGGGCTTGTGAAGCGCTGGACAGCATGCAGGGGGACTAGAGGATGCTGGGGAGGTCTGTCTGGAATTGCCTCGGGTGGAGAGGGGAGGCTTGGAGCTTTTATGAAAGTCTCCCGAGTGCTAGACTTTTCGCTGGAGGATTAGCATGCGTCCTTCGGTTTGCTCCTCCCAAAGTCCCCTTGGTAATAGTAATAATAATTATTACAACAATGGCCATCCAATGGCTCACGCTGAGCCCGCCTGGCTGGTGCTGAAGGCGCTACCTCCTTAATCCTCATGACCACCTTGGGAACCAAGGACTTTTATTATAGCCCTTTTCCAAATGAGAAGCCCCAGGCTCAGAGTGTTTAAGTGACTTCTCTAGCACCAGAGAGGTGGGGCAAACTCCCCACTACCTAAAGCTTTATCTCCAGGTTTGGAAGACCTTCCCCTCACTGTTGAAGTTATTTCCGATAACCAGGGGACTCTTTTTGCAATTGAATTGCTCTTATAGTTTGTTTCTTGTCCTTGGCTCATGTTGTGCTTGGCTGATTGCAGCAGACAGAGGGAACAAGAATTGCATGGCTGGCCCAGCCTATGTTTTAGTGTGTTCCTCTTTAGAAAAGAAAGGGGAAAAAAGATTCCCCACCCCTGCTTGACTTGGTCCCTTACCCAGAAGCTGGTCTCAGAATGCAGTGGGAACCCAAATTCTCCTTTCTCTGGCATCCTCCAATCCTTGGCAGCTCTTGCCTCTAGCAGATCTTTTTCCATCATGCCTGCAGGAGAGTGATATGACATGCACATATGTTGTATACCAGGCACTGGTCTAGGCATAAGGTACCCACATATTAACCAAAAGAATCACCCAGAACCTCTAAATACAAATAGTACAGTCTTAGGAACAGATTGCTGGGCTGGGGGGTGTACTGCTTGTCTAGCTTGCATGAGGCCCTGACTTCCATTCCCAGGTACCACTAAAACATTTAAAAAAAAATTTTTTTTAAGTCCCCTATGAACAAGTGTGGTGGCACTCCTACACTCCTGTAATCACAGCCACTGGGGAGGTTGAGGAAGCAGAATTGGGAATTCAAGCCCAGCCAATCCAGGAGCTTGACAAGAGAGCCAAATCAATCTGGCTATCAGGAAGAGCTTCCTGGAGGAGGTGGTACTGCTGGAGCAGTGGTTCAGCCATTGGAGCACTTGCCTGGCATGCACAAGGACTCAGGTTCAAACCCTGGCACCACATACACAACTAAGTGTCAGGGAAATGAAGGCCAGATGAAAAACTAAATAAAATTGATTCTTCCTCTCTCTCTCTCTCTCTCTCTCTCTCTCTTTGTCATCTCTCTCTCTCTCTTAAAAAGATTTTTTTGAGATATAGAAAAATGAGAAGTTTCCAGGTCCTAGCATAACCCCCTTCCAGATTCATTCCTCCTCCCATCATTTCAATTCTTTTCCTTTTCCTAGGAGCCTGGATTTTGTCTCAAGAGAGATCCATTTTTTAGGGAGAATGGCACAGTAATTCCCCTTTCCACCATGAGTTAAAGCATGACTGGGGACAGCGTGTGCCACCAGAAAAGGCAAGTGGGTAAGGTAGCATCACTATTTCTTGAACCCAGAGGGACTTAGTCATTGAGCCACATCCCCAGCCTTTGGGATAACAGGCATATACCACCATGCCCATGTCAGCATCACTATTTTAAAAAACGATTACATGAGGCCAGGCACAGTGGTGCAAATCTGTAATTCCAGCTACTGCGGAGACTGGGGCAGGAGGATCACAAGTCTGAGGCCAGACTTAGCAACTTAGCGAGATGCTGTCTCAGAAATAAAAATAAATAAATAAAAGGGACTGGGGATGCAGTGTGATGGTAAAGCACCCCAAGTTCAACTCTCAGTAACACACACACACACAAAGATAAAAAAGATTATGGGATGCAGAGGTGGCTCAGAGTGATAGAGCACTTGCCTGGCATGTGTGATGACCCAGGTTCCATCTGAGCACCACATACACAACTAAGTGGAGGAAAAACACAAACGAGATGAAAAGGGGCTGCAGTGTGGCTCAGTGGTTCAAGTGCTTGCCTGGCATGCGTGAGGACCTGGGTTCAAATCCCAGCACCACGTACACAACTAAGTGTTGGAGAAACGAAGACCAAATGAAAAAAAAATAAATAAAATTGATTCTCTCTCTCTCTCCTCTTAAAAAAAAAGATGAAAAAATAAAATAAAAACTGACTCTTTCTGTGTGTCTCAAAAAAAAAAAAAAAGAAAAGAAAAAAGAAAGATTATATGGGGCTGGATACAGTTCAGCTCAGTGGCAGGGCATTTGCCTAGGAAACATGGGCGGGGGTGGGGAAGAGTCAATCACCAGCACCACAACGAAAGAAAGAAATTATATGGTACCTTTGCATAGTAAAGTTTATTCTTTCCATAGTTCATTCATTTGTAAACCTTTTTTTCCCCAATAAATGTTAAGCTCCTACTATATAACAGGCACTGCTCTAGTCCCTGAGGATAAAGTAATGAACATGACTGGTAAAAATCCTGGGAAGGTGACGATTCCAGCAGAGGTCAGATTTCTCTGCATGGGGAAGCCTGCATTGATGGAATACTAAGACAAACCATGAAATTCAAATCAATAGAACTCTTGTCATGGAATTCTGAGTAATAGAATTCTGTGGCCATGGAATGCTAATCAATATTTCTCTGGTGCCACAAAATGCTAATCAACAGAATTCTCCAGTTGTGAAATTCTAATAGAACCTTGAAGCCTTGAAATTCTAATAAATCAGGAAACTTCCCTATAAGTAGAAAAAAGAATACCCAGAGGGTGGGAGGTAAGGTCCTCAGGCAGGAGGGTGGAAAGGATAAGAAGAGGAACCAGGAGCTGGAGCGATGGCTCAGCAGTTGGAGCACTTGCCTGGCCTGCGTGAGGACCCAGGTTCAAACCCCAGCACCAATTACCCAGCTAGGTGTCAGAGAAACAAAGGCCAGATGAAAAATTAAATGAAGTTGATTCTTGGGGAAATCTGCTCCTAAACTTATCATTCCATAGGTAAGACCATTATTCCAAATAGTTCCATTTTTTTCCCACCCTTGAGTAATACCAGAGTTTTGTTGGCAGGGAGCTGGTAAAAAATAATGTCCCTAACTGGTCATGATGGCTCACACTTGTAGCCCAGCTACTAGTGAGGCTGAGACAACTAAGTGTCTGAGCAACGAAGGCCACATGAAAACTAAATAAAATTGATTCTCTCTGTCTCTCTCTTGCTCATTGAACTTTTCTCTTAAAACAAAAATTAAAATGGGGGACTGGAGCAGTGGCTCAGCAGTTGGAGCACTTGCCTGCCATGCTCGAGGACCCAGGTTCCAATCCCAGCACCACATACACAATGAAGTGTCAGAACAATGAAAGCCACATGAAAAACTAAATAAAACAGATTCACTTTTTCTCTCCCTCTCCCTTTCTAGGAAAAAAAATTTAAAAAGGGTTAGGGATGTATCTCAGTGGTAAAATGTCCCTGGGTTCAATCCCTAGTACAAAAAAAAAAAAAAAA
>PVKS010007620.1:0-31903 GCA_004027875.1 Aplodontia rufa | reverse complement strand
CTCCTTCCTCAGCCTCCCAAGTAGCTGGGAGTATGGGTGCAGGCCAGTGTGCCCAGCTCCTTCATCATCTTTCTCATCACAGGTCCTATCAAGCTGCGCTACTCCTAGTTTCTTTGTTCCTGTTCTGTCCCTTCTGATTTTTATTCCCTTCTACATCTTTTTTTTTTTAAACTGGGGATTGAACCCAGGAGTATTTAACCACTGAGCAACATCCCCAGTCCTTTTTATTTTTTATTTTTAGACAAGGTCTCGCTAAGTGCTAAGTTACTGAGGCTGGCTTTAAACTGTCCATCCTCCTGCGTCAGCCTTCCAAGCCCCTGGGATTACAAGTGTGCATTGCCATGCCTGATTTACCTTCTACATCTGAGCTCTGACAGGATTTAGTTTTGTGAATGCCTCCCAGGGAGCACCAGGTAGGGTATGATGTAGGTCCCAGGTCTCTACTCTCCCACCTCTACCACCTACTGAGCAGCCATGTGACCTTGGGCAATTTCCCTAACCAGAGAACTTTTTTCTTTTTCTTTTCTTCCTTTTTTTCCTTTGGTAGTGGGTATTGAACCCAGGGGTGCTCTACCACTTAGTTACATAACCAGCACTTTTTCCTTTTTATTTTTATTTTTATTTGCCACTGGGATTACAGGCCTCTGCTACATACCTGTCTTAAAGAACTATTTGTGGTGGGAACCTTAATTCTACGACTCATCCAAACCAGGTGCTTAGCACACGCCTGTAATCCCAGTGACTTGGGAGGCTGAGGTGGAAGGATTGCGAGTTCAAAGCCAGCCTCAGCAATTTAGCAAGGCCCTAAGCAGTTTAGCGAGACCCTGTCTCAAAATAAAATATAAAAAGGGCTGGGGATGTGATTCAGTGGTTAAGCACCCTTGGATTCAATCCTGATACTAAATAAATATATAAATAGGAGGGTGGGGGAGTAGTTTAGTAGCAAAGCACCCCAGGGTTCACTAAATAAATAAATACCCAACTAAGTCCTTATTTAGTTCTCTGAGGGCCTGGAATCTGAACTGATTAGAGGAAGGAGGTGAAGGGAACTGGAGCAGATGCTGGGGATCTGGGTTTCAGTGATGGTCCTGCTAGTGTGTGAGTGTGTGTGTGTGTGTATGTTGGGGCAGGGTAGGGGGATGAATTTGGCTCTTTCTGGGATCCAGCTAGATTCCTGGTACCTGAACAAAAACCCACCTAGGCAGGGCATGGTGGCATATACCTGTAATCCCAGCAGTTTGGGAGGCTGAGGCAGAAGGATTGCAAGCTCAAAGCCAGCCTCAGTAATTTAGTGAAGTTGCCCCAAGCAACTTAGCGAGACCCTGCCTGAAAACAAAATAAAATATTTTTTAAAAAGGGCTGGTATTGTGGCTCAGTGGATAAGTGCCCCTGGGTTGGTTCAATCCCCTGTACAAAAAAAAAAAAAAAAAAAAAAAAAAAAAAAAAAAAAAAAAAAAAAAAAAAAAAAAAAAAAAGCAATAACAATGACAAAATTAAAAAGCCTACCTAAGGAAAGAAAATGCAAAGAACCCACCTGGTTTAAACTGGCTCCAGAAGGAGGTTTCAAGAGTCCAGGAAAACAAGGTGAAGGTCACCTTTCAGAGCTGACCTGAAAGTCATGGCCCACAGGTCTCCCGCAAGGCACTTAAGGATCTGCCAACCTGACCTATTGGACGCAAGGTCAAATAAGAGGCCCGTTCCTGGGGTCTGCTCAGGGAAGGGAGGGAAGAGGAGACAGAAGAAAGGAAGGACATGAGGTGACAGAACATGCCAGGAAGGACAGTGTGAGGAGCCTCTTCCTTCCCTAGAGGTAGAAGGTACCATGGAATGTACATTGGCTTGCAGTCCTGGCATGTTCTGGGTTGGAATCCTGAATCTCCCACACTTAAATAAAGGAATTGAGGTTGTGAAGCCACACAGACCAATGTCATCATTAGCTGTTTATGAATCCTTTGAAATGTCTGAGACTGTTTCCAAATCAATGAGAAGAAAGTATACCTGCTCACTTCAGAGCTGATACCTGGTACCTGGCCCAACCCCAGTGCTCTTTAGATATTAGTTATTATTATGATCGAGTTCCTTAAATTTTCAGATCTCCAGGGCTCTCATCACTGAACTTCCAAGGTCAGGAAAAGGTTACATGGAAGACAGAAAACTGGTGGATAAGAATTTCATCTCTGCTGGACACAGTGGTACATGCCTGTAATCCCATTTACTCTGTAGGCTGAGGCAGGAGGCAGGAGGATTGCAAGTTTGAGATCAGCCTGGGCAACTTAACTAGACCCTGCCTCAAAATAAAATAAAAACGGCTGGGGATACAGCTTAATGATAGAGTACTTGCCTAGCATGCGAGAGTCTTGGTAGTGCCTTAGGGGTGGGCGATCTGTGAAGAATATTTGCAAGGTAAGGCAGTCTGGGTTCTAGTGGTGTCAGGTGGTCTTTTTTAAGGCACCAGAGTGATTGGGCTTGGACTAGATTGGTGACTTAATAGTTTAGAGTTGGTAGAGATCTGAGAAGAGGCTCTTAAACATTGATATCAAACTGTGTTCTGGTCAGGGATATATTGCCAAAGTGAGCAAACTGTTTGCCCGAACAAATTGGTTTGCAAGAATTTCCTGAGGCAAACAGTGAGGTTATTTATTAGTTTATAGACTTGTCTTTCTGGGCAAGAGTTTCCTGGAACAGTCAAGTCATATTGACACAGGGGAGCTCCGATCTCAGACCTGACAGTAGAGTAGGGTTGTGGAAGACACAGTTCTCAGATTCATCCAGTTCCCTATTCATGAGCTCTTACTTTCTTTCCAGCACTCACAGTGCTGAATGACACCTTGAAAATATATTGCTGAGAGTTTCTCTGAGGTTCTCACCAAGAAGTGGAATTGTCAGGTAGTAAGATGTGAGCAATTGCAATTTTACTAGAGTTTTGTATTCTTTTTTAAACTCCCTGCATCCCAGAAGAGGAAAGCCTCCCTCCAAGGCCACCAGAACAGACGGCAGAAACTGCCAAGGCTTTGCCCACACCGGCTGCTTGCCCACACACCCACCCTCCCTTGTTCTGGCAGATTAATGGTGACCTATGACCCTGACAGGCTGGCCACACTCCCGGCCAATTTCAGCCTGTGGAAAGGAGTCCCAGGGGTGGTCAGGGCCTGGGGATGTGTCGGCCAGATGGGCCTGGGAGGTCTCGAGTTGGCTTATCCCAGGAGGCAGAGCAGGTGGGTAGCCCCCTAGTACACCCCCCATTTTCCCCATCATGCATCACTAGGCTGAAGTAGAAGCCAGATGGTGGGGATGGGGCAGCCTTGCAGCTTCTGGCCTGACAAAGGATCCTCTATACTGCACCCCCTGCCACTGATCCTAACCAGCTTGGCCAGGCTAGTCTCTAGCTACCCGGTTCCTTTCAGCACTGACCTGTCCTGCCCTGGCCAGCTTTTCTGCTGAGACCGTTTCTTCCCCCATCTCATTTGTGGAGGAAATTTCCAGGCAATGTTCCTGGAGAACTTGGGCGTGGAAACCCACTTAGCAACCTGAGAGTGGGCAGATATGGCCAAGACACTGTGACCCCATGGTTATAACTGGTCACAGATTCCGATGCATTTATAGGATGAGTGGGATGGGTCAGGCAGGTGTTGTGCTGGCTATGGAAGGAGAGGCTTAGAGAAGAAGGAGCTTGCGGAAGAGTCTCATGGTGAGGAGAATAGGTTTGGGAATCCACGTCTGTTCCCCAGAAGGAGTCCTGGAGATCACTTCAGTTTTCAGTTTCTCCACCTGAAATGGGGCCAAATTCTTATGAAGAGTAGTCAGTCCTAAGGGTGAGGTGAGATAATGCAAGGAAAGAATCTAATACGCAGCACTCGATACATGTGAACTAAATCTCATTATTTTCCTAAATCTAGGAAGAGGTTCCAAGCCTAGAAGACAAGAAAGCCTCAGGGTGGGGAGACAAGAATCCCAGGACATAAGTAGCTGACCGAAGACTCCCACAGTTACAACCGTGTAATTGTTTTGCTGTGACTCAGTTTCTTTATTTGTAAAGTGGGTTAAATGACAGCAGGTACCTCACAAGGATGTGTGAGGATTAAATACATTATTATCTGAGAAGTTTATGGAGCTTATTCAATAAGTATTAGCTATTTCTTTTTTCAAAGAGAGAAGGACGGGCTGGAGTGGTGGTTCAGCAGTTATGGCACTTGACCGGCATGGTGATGACGCAGGTTCGAACCCCAGCAATGAGACAGATTAGGAGAGATGGTGAAATGGCTGGGCAGTCAGAACAGAGGGCCCCTATCCAAGAGCTAGCTGGTAGAGGCAGTGAGTGATGGACAGGGCATGCTCAGGGCCTTCAAATGCAAAAAGACCGTGAGGCAAAAACAAAAACAAAAACAAAAACAAAAAAACAGCCATGAGGCTCACCTTTGTCCCAACTAAGATGGGGGTGGTCACAGGCAGCTCAGGGCCTTCAAATGTAAAAAAGACCTTAAGGCTCACCTTTGTCCCAACTAAGAGATGGGTGTGGTCACAGGTGGGTACTAGGAAGTATTTGCCACCTTTTGTTTTAACCAATGGTGCTCCTGACCAGTTTCTTTTTTTTTTTTTCATTTTTAAGAGAGAGGGACAGTGAGAGAGAGAGAGAGAAAGTGAGAAACAATTTTATTTAGTTTTTCTTGTGGCCTTCATTGCTCTGAGACTTTGCTCTGTACATGGTGCTGGGATTTGAACTCACATACTCGCACATGCAAGGCAAGTGCCATAACCGCTGTGCCACCGCTCCAGCCCTGTCTTGACCAGTTTCAATGCTTGGTTTACACAGATTTTTAACCAATGGGGTTGATGCATTTCTCAATGCCTGCTTTGCATGAATGTTAATTATGCTCATACCCCAAATCTACATAACCTGTGGCCTAACCTCCATTAGACGGTGACCTGCTTCCAGGGTGAATTTCCACCCAGAGCTGCAACGCACCACAGGAAATCCCAGCTCTTGGCTGAGTAGCTGCTAACACTTTTGGGCTGCAGAGACCTGAGGGGCCTGCAACTAGCCCAACTTCTCAGTTCTGAGAAGAGCTGCAAACACTGAAAACCGGCTACTTCGGCTACAGAATTCTATAGCCAGGCCCTCTTGATTCACCAGTGGGAGCAGAGAATCCGGCCTCATCTCAAAAACCGCATCAGTGCAAGAGCAATGAAAGTCACATGAAAAACTAAATAATGAAAATTGATTCTCTCTCTCTCTCTCTCTCTCTCTCACTGTCCCTCTTTCTTTAAAGAGAGTGTGGGGGGGGAGACAGTGAGACAATCAATTTTATTTAGTTTTTCATGTGGCTTTTGTTGCTCCGACACGTATTGTGTACGTGCTGGGGTTTGAATCCACATCCTCACGAATGCCAGGCAAGCTTCCTAATTGCTGAGCCACTGCTCCAGCCCCCAAGTATTAGCTATTGTTAGGAGGCAAGTGGGGGAGCCTGGGGAAAGTTTTCAAATTGGAGGATTCTCCAGGCTAAATTTGGAAGCATCTCCAAGTCAGATTGCCTTGGGGTATAGTTGAAGGTAGAAAAGGGAAAAGATTGTATAGGGTGGCCAGGAATCCTGGGTTGCCCTCTAGGTTCTGCTTGTATTTAGCTGTGTGACCATAGACCTCTGGAGATTACATAGCTTGGCTTCTCTTGTTTCTTTTCTTCTTTTTCTCCTTCTCCTTTTGTAAACAAGAAATTGTACCCAGGAGAGCTTTACCATTGACCCTTATTCCTAGTCCTTTTTATTTTATGTTGAGACAGGGTCTCGCTAAATTGCTGAGGTTAATCTCAGACTTCCAGTCCTCCTGCCTCAGCCTCCCGAGTTGCTGGGATTAAGGTGTGTGCCACCACATCCAGCCATCACTTTCTTCTTTTTCAGTTTTTCTTTTTTTGGCATTGGGGGCTGAGTCCAGGGGTGCTTTATCACTGAGCTACATCCCCCAATCCTTTTTTATAGACAGAGGGACAGTGAGAGAAAGAGCCAGAGACAAAATCAATTTTTATTTAGTTTTTCATGTGGCTCTCATTGCTCCAATACTGTTGTGTATGTGGTGCTGGGGTTCCAACCTGAGCACTCACACAAGTGCCATAACCGCTGAGCCACTGCTTTAGTCCCTCCCCCAGTCTTTTTTTGTTTTTATTTTGAGACGGGTTTTGGTAAGTTGCTGGGGTTCTAGCTAAATTGTTGAGGCTGGCCTTGAATTTGTGATCCTCCAGCCTCAACCTCCTGAGGCACTGAGATGACATGCCTGTGCCTGACTTTATGCTTTTTCGGCCTCTACCATTTCTCATGAGCCTGTGGTTCAAAGATCCTCTTTGATTTGAGTCAGACCATATGGGAGCAAAGGCAGGTTGAAGAGAGAGGCAAGCAAGGGGCAGCCAAGGGGCGGTGGCCACGCCAGCTCTCCTGCGGCGTTGCCCCCAGGAATCCCTCCTGGCATGCAGAGCCTGGGTGCCAAGTGAAGTCTATTAATATCAAAGTAATGAGGTAATTACTATGATATGGAAAAATGACCAGTGAATTCGTTTGAGGGGATTGCAGCAGAGAGAGGAGGGCTCATGAAGCATCTGTGAGGAGAGGAATTTCACATTTCCTGGAGGAAGCGTGAGTGTGGGTGGCCAGGATAAGGAGGAGGGGCTTGTGTGGGGTGGGAAATTGGGAAACGGTGCTAGTGTGGTACGTGTGCATAGGCCTTCTGTATTGAATGATGGAGGCTGGAGCACCTGTGTGTGAACTTGTGAACGGGCACATGTGCCAGTGCGTGTGTGTAACCAGCGGGTTGGATTTTCAGGTCCTAGAAACCCCTGACTTTGGCTGGTGCAAGACAGCAGATTCCAGGATGAAGGACAAAACCTGGAGCCAGAGGCCAGATCTTTACCGTACCCCAGCCTGCAGACTCTGACCATCCTTGACTGATGTCCATCTTGAAAGTCAGCTGTCCTGAGCCACCGGTCGGGAGAAAGGTGAGCCGAGATTCCTGAATCAGGCTGAAGCAGAGGCTGAAGCAGAGGCTGAAGCAGAGGCTGGAGCGGTGGCTCGGTGATTACGGCGCTTGCCTGGCATGCGCAACTACACGGTTTCAAACCCCAGCACCCACGTACACAACTAAGTGTCAGAGCAACAAAGGCCAGGTGAAAAATTTAAAAAAAAAATTGATTCTCTCTGTCTCTCTCTTACTGTCCTTCTCTCTTAAAAAAAAAAAAAAGATGTAGTAGGTTGAGGGTTGGGGATTTAGCTCAGTGGCAGAGTGCTTGCCTAGCACAAACAAGGCCCCGGGTTCGATCCTCAGCCCTGCAAAAAGAAACAAAACCAAAACCAAAAAGATATAGTAGGTTGGGGCTGGGTGGTGGCTCAGTGGTTACAGCACTTGCCTGGCATGCGAGAGGACTCGAGTTCAAACCCCAGCACCAAGTATACAACCAAGTGTTGGAGCAACGAAACCCACATGACAAACTATATAAAATTGATTCTCTTTCTTTCTGTCTCTCTCTCACTGTCCTTCTCTCATAAAAAAAAATGTGGTAGGTTGGCAGCATGGTACTCCCCTGAGAATTTGTTATTTTCATTCTACCACAGACACAGTGAACCAGAAACTGGGGAGTGGAGTGGAAATTTGTTTTAACAAGCCCTTCACAGAGGCGTGCACTGAGAGGCAGAGCCTGGCCTGGAAAGTGGAGGCTGGAAACCACTTTGAGAGCCACCCCACTTATTTTGTACCAGAGATTGAAACCCAGGGGTGTTTAACCAGTGAACCACATCCCCAGCCCTTTTTATTTTTTAGTTGCTTAGAGCCTCACTAAGGTGCTGAGGCTGGTTTTGAACTTGAGATCCTCCTACTTCAACCTCCCAAGTCGCTTGGATTTCAGGCGTGCACCACTGTGCCCAGTCAGCCAGCCCGCTAGAGGCAGGGTCTTGATAAATTGGCTCATCTGGCTGCAAATTTGTGATCTTCCTGTCTCAACTTCCTAGTTATTGGGATTATAGATGAGCACCATTGCACCCAGTTACAAAATCCCTTTTTAAGGGGCATATTCTCACTAACCTAAAGACCTCATTAGGCCCCTTAGCTTCAAGATCCACAGGACTTCCAGATGCTGTCACCCTAGAGACCAAGTTTTTATATACAGACCCCTACAGGACATTCCTTCAAACCATAGCAGAGAGTCAGGCATCATCACTTATGTTTATAACCTCAGCTACTCCCAACAGAAGGATTAAAAGTTTGAGGCTCACCTCAGCAATTTAGTAAGATCCTGTCTCAAAATGAAAATTGGAAAGGGCTGGGGATGGTGAATGTGGTGGTGCATGCCTGTAAGTAATCCCAGCAGCTTGGGAGGCTGAGGCAGGAGGATTGCAAGTTCCACAGCAGCCTCAGCAACTTAGTGAGAACTTGTCTCAAAATAAAAAAAGGGCTGGGGGTGTGGCTCAGTGGTTGAGTGCCCCTGGGTTCAATCCCCAGTATCACAAACAACAACAACAAAACACACAGCAGATGTGTAATCTTGTATATAGGGGAAGAACAGTAAGATAGTGATACCAAAAAAAAAAAAAGAAAGAAAGAAAAAGAAAAGAAGGTACACACAGCAGGGGCTATTTTGTTCATTTATTCCGTTTTTTAAAAAATTTACTGGGCATTTTCTATGTGCTAGAATGATGTGGAATCTTTGGCAGTGAATTTTCACATTTAAATGTCATGCAAAGCCCTGAGTTCGGTCCTCAGCCCTGAAAAAAAAAAGTCACACCAGTCCTCTACATACTGAAAGTATACCACTTTATTTTATTTTTTTCTGGGACTGGGGATTGAACCCAGGGGTGCTCTACTACTGAGGTACCTCTCCAGCCCTTTCCTATTCTGAGATAAGTTCTCACTAAATTGCAGAAGTTGACCTCAAACTTGTGATCCTTGTGCTTCAGCCTCCTGAGTTGCTGGGATTATAGGTGTGTGCCTAACAACATCAATGTCTAATTAGACAGTTTTGTAGATAATGTCTTTGAGGCTCAGAGACTGCATAGCGAGTGGCCCAATACGAATTTAAAGCCAGGCAGCAAGAATTTGGAATCCTGGCTTTTAATGCTGATACACAAACCCTGGACTTAATGGGGACACTTCCCTCTCAAAGGGGTGCTTTCCTGGTCCCTGTTGACCTGAATGCCACTCTATCCCTGGTACTTGGAACAAGTCAGAGTATGACCACAGTGAATGTTAAATGACATTAATAATATAATCCTAAATAAAATTCATTTTTTTCCTTTGACCTGCTTGTGATCACACCCTGAGTCCATGGAAAGCCAGGGTTTTCAAGTCTGTCTGATCCCCAAACCAGTTCTCTTTTCCATTGTCATAGTCTGTGACTCTAGGACTGGAGAAGTAAGGATGGGATGGGCTAAAAAGTGTGGCTGGAATGATGATGATGATGATGATAATAATAATAATAATACTCATCACAATGAATATGGAACCCTCACATAGAGAAGGGGGGGAAGGAAGTACTTCAAAAACTGAGGTTGAGGGGCTGGAGTGGTGGCTTAGCAGTTGGAGCGCTTGCTTGGCATGTGCAAGGACATGGGTTCGAACCCCAGCACCATGTACACAATGAAGTATTGGAGCAACAACTGCCATATATAAAACTGATTCTTTCTCTCTCTCCCTCTGTCACAGAGGGACAGTGAGAGAGAGAGAGAGAGAGACAGAGAGAATCAATTTTTATTCAGTTTTTTCATGTGGCTTTCTTTGCTCTGACACTTCGTTGTATACATGGTGCTGGGATTTGAACCCACATCCTCACACATGTCATAACTGCTGAACCACCACTCTAGCACTCTCCTTCTCTCCTAAAAACAAAAAAACCCAAAAAACTGAGGCTCAGCCAGGCCTAGCAATGTATGCCTGTAATCCCAATGACTCCAGGGAGGCTGAAGCAGGAGGACTGCAAGTTAGAGGCCAGCCTTAGCAACTTGGTGAGGTCCTAAGCAACTTAGCAAGACCCTGTCCCAAAATAAAATAAAATGGTCTGTGGGTGCAGCTCAGGGGTAGAGCTCTTGCCTAGAATATCACATGCTTGAGGCCTGGGGTTCAAACCCCAGTACCACAAAAACAAACAAACAAAAAATACCAAAAACCCTTGCTTCCTATCCCTCTTTTCTCTCACCCTTCCTCTCTGCTACCCACTACCATCACTGAGCTATATTCTCTCTTTTCGCTTGTCTTCTACCGGATCTGGGATGTCCTGGACCCTGGAGCCCTGACTCTCTGCTGCCCCCTTCTGGTAACTTTTGGATGAGGATTCTGGATGCAGAATCTGGCTTCTAGCATCAGCCTGTCTTTAGCACTTGATACTGGGTGTTTTTCCTTTCCTTTTCTTTTTCTTTCTTTCAAGAGAGAGATGGACAGTGAGGAGAGAGAGAGAGAGAGAGAAAATCAATTTTATTTTATTTTTAGTTTTTCACGTGGCTTTGGTTGCTCCAACACTTTATTGTGTATATGGTGCTGGGGTTCGAACCCGCGTCATCGTGCAGGCCAGGCAAGCACCGAAACTGCTGAGCCACTGCTCCAGTCCCTTCCAATCCCTTTTTATTTATTTGCTTTCCTCTTTAAATAAAGAGAGGGATAGTGAGAAAGAGAGAGAAGGAGAGAATCAATTTTATTTAGTTTTTCACGTGGCTTTCGCTGCTCTGACTCTTCATTGTGTATGTGGTGCTGGAGTTTGAACCCGTGTCCTTGTGCATGCCAGGCAAGCACCTGAACCACTGAGCCACTGCTCCAGCCCCTTTTTATTTTTTTGAGACAGGGTCTTGCTAAATTGTTGAGGGTTTTGCTAAATTCCTGAGGCTAGCCTCAAACTTGTGATCCTCCTGCCTCAGTCTCTGAAGTTACTGAGATTACAGGCATGTGACACCGTACCTGGCTTATTATTATTTTTTTTTTTAGGAGCAAGAGGGACAGTGAGAGAGAAAGAATTTTATTTAGTTTTTTTTTTTTAAAGAGAGAGGGATAGTGAGAGAGAGAGAGAATCAATTTTATTTAGTTTTTCATGTGACTTTCGCTGCTCCAACACCTTGTTGTGTACATGGTACTGGGGTTCAAACTTGTGCCCTCAGGCATGCCAGGTAAGTGCTGCAACCTTTGAGCCACTGCTCCAGCCCCTTATTTAGCTTTTCATTTCTCTGATGTAGTGCTGAGGTTCAAATCTGAGGCCTTGCACATGCCAGGCAAGCGCCATAACCACCAAGCCACCACTCCAGCCCCCTCTCCCCCCCGCAGGATCCCCCCAGGCCTCTCCCTTCCTGTGTCTGGCTTTTGACAGTGCATTTTGCAGATGATAACTACTGGGCTGGGGGGACAAGCCTGGTGATGCCTCTTCTTGAGCCTCTGGTTCTTCCTTTGTAAAGTGCTGGTTTGTCACTAAAAGCTCTTTAAAAAAGAGAGAGAGAGAGAGAGAAACAGTTTTTACTTAGTTTTTCATGTGGCTTTCATTGCCCCAAGACCTCAGTTGTGTACATGGTGCTGGGGTTTGAACTTGAATACTCATGCTTGCCAGACAAGCGCCGTAACCACCGAGCCACCGCTCTAGCCCCATTAAAAGCTCTTAAATCATGACTGTGAATCCATCTTTGCCAAAGTCAACACCATCCTGGGTCCTATTATCTGTAGCAAAACAGCAAAATTCTTTGCCCTGGCTCCTGTTCGCTGCGTTCCATCCTCTGAAAGCATCTTGTTCCTCCCTTCCTGAGTACCAACAAAGCTCATCTTGAACCATTACCATCACTGCCCAAGGTTTATTTTCTTGTCCTGGGACCCAGGATTAATGTCTGATTTAGGAGAAAAATCCTCCTTTAATGACCCCTGCTACCCCTATCCCACAGCAAGTGTCCTGCTGCTTGAGATTATTCTCACTCACTCTCTTTTTTTTTGGTCTTAGGGATTGAACTCAGAGGTGTGAACCACTCAGTCACATCCCCAGCCCTATTCTGATTATTTTTTATTGTTTGTTTCTTTTATTTTATTTTGGGTTAAGCAGGGATGCTTAACCATTGAGCCATATCCCCAGCTCTCTCTCTTTTTTTTTAGGATTTTATTTTGAGACAGGGTCTCACTAAGATATTTAGAGCCTCACTAACTTGCTGAGGCTGACTGAACTCATGATCCTCCTGCTTCTGTCTCCCAAATTGCTGGGATTACAGATATGTGACACCATACCTTGCTATTATTTATTTATTTATTTATTTTTAAAGAGAGACAGAGAGAGGGGCTGGAGCAGTGGCTCAGTGGCTATGGTGCTTGCCTGGCATTCATGAAGAAATGGGTTTGAACCCCAGCACCATATACACAACTGCAACTAAGTGCCAGAGCAATGAAAACCAGATTAAAAACTAAATAAAACTAATTCTCTCTTAAAAAAATGAGAGAGGGAGAGAGAGGGATGAGAGAGAGAGAGAATCAATTTAATTTAGTTTTTCATGTGGCTTTCATTGCTCTGAGACTTCATTGTGTATGTGGTGCAGAGGTTTGAACTTACATACTTGCAGATGCCAGGCAAGTGTGTAACCACTAAGCCACTGCTCCAGTCCCTATTATTTATTTATTTATTTATGTATTTTTCTTTTTCAGGGCTAAGGACCGAACTCAGGGCCTTGCATGTGCTAGGCAAGCACTCTGCCACTGAGCTAAATCCCCAATCCCCCTATTATTTATTTTTAATAATATTATTAGTATTAGTATTATTTTTGGTACCAGGGATTGAACTCAGGGGCACTTAATTATTGAGCGACATCCCCAACCCTTTAAAAAAAATTTTTTTTTGAGACAGGGTCTTGCTAAGTTGCTTAGGGCCTCACTAAGTTGCTGAGGCTGGCTTTGAATTTATGATCTTCCTGCCTCAGTGTCCTACCTAACCTGCTGGGATTACAGGTGTGGGCTTGTGAGTATTCTCTTGCTTTCTCCTCTCATGCTTGGTAGTTACTCCAGGGCTCAGTTCTTGGCCTATTTGTCTTTCTGTACACTCTTTCTAGGTTATCTTAGATAGTCATACATTTAAAACATCTTTGTGGAAAGCAGGCTGTGCTGTGCTCTGAGTTACAGCCTAACCCTAAGTGACTCCATTTTATTTTCATTTATTTTTTATTTTTTTAACTTTTGTTTTTAAAAGGGGGCGGGAAACAATTTTACTTAGTTTTTCATGTGGCTTTTTTTGCTCCAAGACTTCGTTGTATACATGGTACTGGGGTTTGAACTCACGTTTTTGCACATACCAGGCAAGCACTGTAACCACTGAGCCACCACTTCAGCCCCAGTGACTCCTTTTTATAAAGTAGTAGTTTTTCATGAGTTTCTCTATTCTGTGTCCAAATGCCAAGGTAGAATGACTCTATACCTTGTTTGTACATGAAAACAGCCACCATCTGCCCAGTGCAACCATAAATAGATAAATAACTTATTCGTGCCAACTTATCAAATTAAATCAGGAGCATTGGGACAAATGGCTGTCCCAAATCATATTAGGCACACCAGACACAGGAGCTTGTCAACTTCACCAGATGTAACCCCCTCCCATAAGACCCATAAGAGGAGGAGCCCCACAAGGCTGAATACAGCAGCACCATGACACTATCACCTGGTCACTCATTACAAACCTTGCCCAGGAAAATTGCCACAGTGACAAACTTCTGGCTCTGTTATTAAAGCTTTAGTACAGCTCAATTTCTCTTGCCTGTGACCATGATGCATAGCCCTCTTCTAGCTGACATCTCAAGCTGACATGCTGTCTCCTGAAATCTGCACCCTGTGTCTTGACAGTTCTGTGGAACTGGTTCATTAAAACCCTTATCTGACTGGGCACAGTGGCACATGCCTGTGATTCCAGCAACTCAGGAGGATGGGGCAGGGGGACTGCAAGTTTGAATCCAGCCTCAGCAACTCATCGTGACCCTAAGCAATTTAGTGAGACCCTGTCACAAAATAAAAAGTAAAAAGTGCTGAAGATGTTGCTCAGGGGTAAAGCACCCCTGGTTCAATCCTCAGTAACCCCCCACTAAAAAAAAACTTGCATATGGACAGGTGAGGTGGCAGAGGCCTGTAATCTCAGCTATTTGGGAGGTTGAGACAAGGATGGCAGGTTCAAGGCCAACCTGGGAAATTTAATGAGACCTTGTCTCAAAATAAATAGAAAGTAGCTAAGTGGTAGAGTGTTTGCTTAGCATGCATAAGATACTGAGTTCGATCCCCAGTATTGAAAAATTTTTCATCTGTACTGAACATGTACAGCTCATTTTTAATGTCACTATTCCCTGAACAATATAACAACTATTTGTACAACATTTACATTGTATTAAGTATTTGATTTAAAGTTATGGGAGGGCTGGGTACAGAAGTGCATGCCTATAATTCCAGCTACCGGGAAGGCTGAGGCAGGGGGATTGCAAGTTTGAAGCCAGCCTGGGCAAACTAATGGGGCCCCATCTTAAAAAAAAAAAAAAGACTGGGAATGTGGCTCAGTGGTAAAGTACCCTGGGGTCTAATCCCCAGTATTGGAAATAAATAAATGAATAAGTAAGTAAAGTATATGGGAGTGTTAGGAGACAGATGTGAATGATGGGAACATGAGGTTAACAGAATAATTCTATAAAATGGGCCCACTGTGCTGACCCCCCCATATGCTTTCTTTTCCAACAAGCAATGTATCTGCAGCCCTGCCTAGCTTAAGTGAACAGGCTACGTCACGTTTCTCAGCAGGAGAAATGCAGGCCTGAAATAATGTTGGTAAGAGGAACCCAAGTTACTCTGAAGGGGGAGACTTTTGTGACCAGATCCTCAGAAAGATAAGCATAATTCCTCCTAACCGGAAGATCGTGGGAATGTATGATTACAAATTCAATTAGAGCTGGGCACGGTGACTCAGGAGGCAGAGACAGGAGGATGGAAAGTTAGAGATTAGCCTCAACAATTTAGCAAGACCCTGTCTCAAATTAAATACAAAAATGGGCTGGGGATGTGCCTCAATGGTTAAGCGCCTCTGGGCCTCTGGGTTCCATCCTGACACCAAAAAAAAAAAAAAAATCCAATTAGAATTGGTTAGCATGGGCCAAGGTGATCTAAAGTTGTCATGGCAATGAGGACTTGAAAGTCTGTCACCTTGCTGTCAGTCAAAAATCAAGAGGTAGACCTGGGTGGAACTCTAGAAACTTCTCTGGGATCACCAATAAAACTGGAGTGCAGGAGAGGCACACTGTCCCTCTATTCTCTGAGAGGACCCACTCTCTCCCTTGAGAGTATCCCATTTCCCTTTTCCTATCCCTTCAATAAACTCATGCCTGTTACTCTGAACAACATGTCTAAAATCTTTCTGGCTTGATCACAAGAATCAAGGTTTGGGGGCTAGAGCAGTGGCTCAGTCATTACGCTGCTTGTCTGGCACGCATGTGGATGTGGGTTCAAACGCCAGCACCACGTACGAAATGGAGTGTCGGAACAATGAAAGCCCCATGAAAAACTAAATAAAATTGTCTCTCTTTCTCTCTTTCAACAGACTGTCCCTTTCTCTCTTACAAAAAAAAAAAAAAATCAGGATTTGAAGGGCTGCCTTGCGCTGCCTCTGCTCCTTAGAAGACCCAACTCTGTAACAGGAGGATATGTGTAGGTTACATGTAAGTAGTTCTTTGTCATTTAATAGAAGGGACTTCAGCACCAGTGAATTCTGATATTTGGAGTAGGGTGGCAGAGTTGGATCTGGTGACATTTGAAAGGAATTTTCTAAATGCCAAGATTTTAGGGTGCTGACATTCCTTTCTCTAAATTCCATAATTCTACAATTTGAATTCTCTGACACCCTGTCTTGATTCTAACCAGTATTCTAGGGTAGCCCAGTAGAAGGACTTGAGATTCAGAAATAACCTGGTTCGTATCTGGGCTCTGAGGTTTATTAACTGTGTGACCTTGGACAAAACATATTCGCTTTCTGAATCTTGGTTTCTTTCTCTGCAAAATGGAGATGACAGTGTCTGCCTCCCAAGGCTGCAATGAGGGTATATAAGGGAAGTGCCGTGTTTGGTTGCCATCCCACCGACTTCCTCAGATTCTTAGATTTTGGAAGACTCTTATCCTCCACTAACATCTAAATCTCTCCTAGAGTGCAGTCACTGTGAGCTGCGGTGCCAGACTGCCATGTTGCTGAGTCTCAGTTTCCACATCTGGCTAATGGGTATAGTAGCAAGACCTACTTCCTAGGATTGTATTGAAGTTTAAATGAGATGATCCACAGAAAGCACTTGAAGCAAGGCAAAGAGATGCCCCTGTGTGATCAGGACCCCACACACTTGGTCTAAGGGTAGAGCCTTCAGTGAGCTGGAAAGTTCATCTATTTCCTTCCTTTATAAGGACAGGGGTATGTACTGGGGATTGAACTCAAGGCCTCATATATGCTAGGCAAGCATCTGCCATTGAGCCACATCCCCAGCACTTATTTATTTATTTATTTATTTATTTATTTATTTATTGGTACTGGGGTTTGAACCCAGAAGCTATTAGCCACTGATCCACACCCCTAGGCTCTTTTATTTTTTTATTTTGAGACAGGGTCTTGCTAAGTTGCATAGGGCCTCGCTAAGTTCCTGAGACTGAGTTTGAACTTTCAATCCTCCTGACTCAGCCTCCTGAGCCTCTGGGATTATAGGTGGTACCCCTGGGTCCCCAGCACACTTTAAAAATATTTTATTTGTGTTGGACATGATGACACATGCCTGTAATTCCAGCAACTTGGGAGGTAGAGACAGGAGATTCTCAAGTTTAAAGCCAGCCTCAGCAATTGAGCAAGACCCTGCCTCAAAATAAAAAATAAAGGGGCTAGAACAGTGGCTCAGCATCAGAGCCCTTGCCTGTCATGCGTGAGGACCTGGGTTTGAACCTCAACAACACATACACAACTAGGTGTTAGAAAAACAAAAACCAGATTAAAAAATAAATAAAATAATCGATTCCTGGGGCTGGAGTGGTGGCTCAGTGGTTTGAGTGCTTGCCTGGCATGCTTGAGGACCCAGGTTTGAACCCCAGCACCAAATACACAACCAAGTGTTGGAGAAACAAATCCAAGTTGAAAAAATAAATAAAATTGATTCTCTCTTTCTCTCTCTAAAAAATAAAAACACAAAAAAACAAATTTCATTTATGATAGCATAAAAAAATTCTAAAAAAAAAATAAAAAGAACTGAGGATGGAGTTCTCAGTGGTAAAGTGCCCCTGGGTTCAATGCTCAGTACTGAGTATTACTTCAGCTTCAGGTTCCTGGGGTAGCTGGCAGGGAGACAGGTGATTGGCACTGCCCATACTGTGTGATCGTGGACACGCACACACAATGCATTTACACATCCACACATGTCTCTGTTCTCTCTGGCTCTTCATCTTCTTTCTCTGCTAGCTCCTTTGCATACAGAACTCCTCTCCTCCTTCCCTCCCATTCTATCCACAGGAAACCGTACCCCAGGGGAGGGCTCTTTCTCAAGTTTGTTTGGGTCTTATTAAGTCTCTTTTAAGCAGGGCAGTACGTGGGGGGACTTTTAAGGATCTGGTTCCAGGCTTTGGTCCTTGGAAAGGACTCTCACTTCCTTTCGGGTCTCTTGCTTCCTGCCCAGGATCTTCTTTTCTCCCTTCTCTATCATCCGAGTGAAGCTTCCAGAAGCCAAGTAGGATGTGATTCTCACTGAACAATAAGTTCTTGCCTCCAATTTCATAGGCTGTTCTACAATCTTTAAGTAAAATTATACTTTTGAAATACCAATGCATATGGGGCTGGCGTGGTGGCTCAGCGGTTTCGGCACTTGCCCGGCAAGCACGAGGACCCGAGTTCAAACCCCAGCACCACATACACAACTGAGTGTTGGAGCAACTAAGGCCATGTGAAAAAACTAAATAAAGTTGTTTCTCTCTTTCTCTGACTCTCTCACTGTCCCTCTCTCTTAAAAAAAAAAAAAAAGAAATACCAATGCATATATACAATGATATTCTCTCCTCTTCTCTTCCGTTCTTCCTGTCTTTTCTCTCTCCCTCCCTCCTTCTTTCCTTCCCTTTCTCCCCCAGTCCTCCTTCTTTCTTTCTTTCATATATGTATTGTGTCATACTTATATCACATATATGCCAGAACCTGATTTTTTGTTTTCTGCACTGGGGATACCACTAAGTTGTATCACCAGCCCTTTTTAATTTTGAGACAGGATCTCACTAAATTGCCCAGGTTGGCCTTGAACTTGAGAACCTCCTGCCTCAGCCTCCAGCCTCTGCATTTCTGGGATTATGGACATGTACCACCATGCCTTGCTTAAATTTTTTTAACCTGTATTTCTTTTGTTTTGAGACTTAGCTCTTTATATTAAAGCTATCTGGTTGATGTATATCTTCCAAGATAATTAGAATCCATATATATATATATATTTTCTTATTAGTGGGGATTAAACCCAGGGGTGCTTTGCCACTAAACTAAACCCACAGCCCTTTTTTATTTTTAATTTTGAGACAGGGTCTTACTAAGTTGCTTAGGGCCTCATTAGTCTGAGTCTGCTGATATTACAGGTATGCCCCACTGTGCCTGGCCAAACGTATGCTTTATTATTTTATTTTATTTTTTTTAAGAGAGAAGGACAGTCAGAGAATCAATTTTATTCAGTTTTTCATGTGCTTTCATTAATCCAAGACCTCGTTGTGTACGTGATGCTGGGGTTTGAACTTGCAACTCACCCTTGCCAGGCAAGTGCTATAACTGCTGAGCCAACGCTCCAGCCCAAAAATATGCTCTTTATCACTGTGGGAATATGCCTCCCAATGGATTCTGTTTTGTGAAGTGGAACCCTGCATGTCTTGCTTACAACTGAATCCCTATACCTGGTACTGTGGCACACATTAGATATTCAATAAAAAATTTCTTATTATTCTTTTTTACAGTACTGGTGATTGAACCCAGAGGTGTTCTACTACTGAGCCACATCCATAGCCCTTTTATTTTATTCTATTTTTTATTTTATTTTTTTAAAAAAGAGGGAGCAGTGACAAAGAGAGAGAGAGAGAGAGAAGCAATTTTAGTATTTCATGTGGCTTTCATTCCTCCAACACTTGTTGTATACATGGTACTGGGGTTTGAACTCGCGTACTCGCGCATGCTAGGCAAGCGCCAAAACTGCTGAGGCACCTTTAGCAAGATAGGGTCTTGGTAAATTGATGAGGGCTTCAAACCTGGACTCCTCTTGCCTTGGCTTCCCAAATTGCTGGGATAACAAGTGTGTACCCCTGCACTTGGCTTTTATTTTTACTTAGAGACAGGTTTCACTAAGTTGCCCAGGCTGACTTTGAACTTGTGATCCTCTTACCTTAGCCTCCTAAGTAGCTAGGATTACAAGCATGAACCATCACACCCAGTTTATGTAAGGATTAAATGACAATGTGTATAAATCAGCCAGCTCATGTGCTATTATATAACAAATACAGAATAAACGACATGTGTGTATTATATGCATGGTCTCAGTGGAGTTCCAGTGGCAAAGAATTATTTTTTCTTTAAAGAGAGGGACAGTGAGAGAGAAAGAAAGAGAGAGAGAGAGAGGGAATCAATTTTATTGTTGGACACTTTGGTTTATGTCTGGTGATGTGGCAATAAGTTTGCTATGGACAACTTATATGTGTGCCCTTTTCTTACTAGCTTTATATTTACTTGATGGTATTTTAAGTGGAGGGTTCTACCCAAAGTATGCAGGGAATCTGCATACTAGTATAACCCTACAGATTTATTGCCCAATATGTCCCAGCTAGGAAAGGAAGATGGAGACATGGGACAGATAGGCCAGTTGAAGTGTGTGATGTGGTGGGATTTTTCTGATAAAAATCAGGCCTTATTTCTGTATTTGGCAGCTGACTAGCACTCTGGCATAGTGGATCCATGTCCAGGCATTGGTGTCAAACAGGCCTGGGTTTGAATTCCAGCTCTGCCCCACTTAAGTGTGACCTAGGCCAATAAGACCTTGTAACACAAGTTTTTCCTTCTGCCCTCAGTACTGACGATTGGACCCAGGAGGCTCTACCACTGAGTTATACTCCTAGCCCTTTTATATTATTAATTTATTCTGAGGATTGAACCCAGGAGCACTCTACCACTGAACAACACCTCCAGTCCTTTTTATTTTTATTTTTTTTTATTTTGAGACAGGTCTTCTTAAGTTATTGAGGTTCTCACTGAATTCTGAGGCTGACCTGGAACTTGCAATCCTCCTGCCTTAGCCTCCAGAGCTGCTGGGATTACATGGCATGTATAATGCGGGTTTCCTTAACAGTAGTTTGCTTGAGGTGATGGTAAAGATGAGATAATACGTGGAAAAAACCCCAGTGCTACGGTTGGCCATAGTAAGTACATGATGAAAGTGATTATATCAATAGCATAGAGATTCAGGGTTTATTTATTTATTTATTTTAAAGAGAGAGGGACAGTGAGAGAGAAACAACTTTATTTAGTTTTTCACATGGCCTTAGTTGCTCCAACACTTAGTTGTGTACGTGGTGCTGGGGTTTGAACCCGGGTCCTCGTGCTTGCCAGGCAAAACGCTGAAACCGCTGAGCCACCGCTCCAGCCCCGAGATTCAGAGTTTAGAATGCATTTTCATATCGATTTAAACCCTACACAAGCCCTGTGGGATGGGGATTATTATGATTCCCATTCCACAGATAAGGAGATCAAGGTCCAGAGAAGTGAAGTTAAGGAACCGAGGTCGACTTGGAGCCAACAGAGTATCTGGGCAGGGATTGGATGGATAGTAGGTCGCCAGATGTCCAAATTCAGAGCCTCTCTCAAAGCCCCTGTTCAGGCCGTAAGTGGAGTCAGCGGCTCTCTCCGCCCAGTGGGCGGGGTCTGCCGCCGTTAGAAGCTGCGTCTCTAAGTCACTCATAGACCAAAGCCGGGACAGCAGAATAGGATGCCAACTCCTTCTGAAACCACCCCCACGACGGCAAAGTCCCTGGAGCCCAGCATTCCGCCACCCATTTCCTTTCCCCGACGCCCAACCCCTCGCGCCAGGATCCAGGTGGTTGTCTTTTTTTCCTGTGCGCCTGAGATCGTGAGCTACGGTTTGGGTCCCTCGACGGCGGTTCCCAGCACAGCCTCCTCCACCGGATCCCAGGGTCCCGCCCCTGACTTGAAGCCCTGCCCCCTCGCGCCCCACCTAGCACCCACACCTCACGCCTGCTCTCCTGACTTCGCGGCTCCCCCAGCGCCCCCAGGACCCGAGCCCCAAGTGGTCCTGCACCGCGTCCTCAGGCTCTGGGGCCTCAACTCCGCCTTTCGCTCCAGCTGGTGGCCCCGCCCCCATGTGGTAGCCACACCCCGCGGTAGTCCCGCCCCCCGAAGCTCCGCCTCCGGCAGCCCGGGGTAGGGTGGCGGCTGGCCCGGACGGGCCCCCGCTGCCCTCTGTCCTGGGCGCTTGGTCGGAGCCGGCCGGACTCGGCGGGACAGGGCGAGCGCGGAGGCCGGGGTCTCGGAGGCGAAGATGGCGTCAGGCAGGCGTGCCCCGCGCACCGGGCTGCTGGAACTGCGCGCCGGGGCGGGCTCGGGGGCCGGCGGCGAGCGGTGGCAGCGGGTGCTGCTCAGTCTGACGGAGGACGCGCTGACCGTGAGCCCCGCCGACGGCGATCCCGGCCCCGAGTCTGGCGCTTCACGGGAGCTGGAGCCCGCGCAGCTCAACGGCGCCACCGAGCCGGGCGCGGCGCCCCCGCAGCTGCCCGAAGCGCTGCTGCTCCAGAGGCGTCGCGTGACGGTGCGCAAGGCTGACGCCGGCGGCTTGGGCATCAGCATTAAAGGTGGGCGCGGGGCACTGAGGGCTCCGGGTCGCGGTGTGTGTGAGGCCGCCGAGGGCGCACGGGTCGCCGAGGCTGGCAGCGCACGGAGAACGTGGGCCTTCTGTCTGGGGCTGAGGGGAGTCGAAGGAGATTGAGGGAACCGAGGGCACACAGAGCACCAAGGTCGGAGGGGGTCTCAGGGTGCCCCGCAGGGCACAGTTGTGGAGGAGATTGTGGGTGCGCCAAGAACTCATGGGTAGGGACTTCTATGTGGAGGCATAAAAGTCAGAAAGGGGCACATTAGGGGTGGGCATCAAGGACAAGAGGGGGCCCCAGAAGCAAACAGGGGAGAAAGAGGGTTGAGGCCTGGGACATCATGAAGGCAGGGAAGGGGAAGTCTTTGAGAGAGAACTAAGGTGGGGGCAAGGCCGGGAGTCTGGAAAGCACAGGGATAGAAGATGTAGATGGAGACACAGGTGCGGGTATCAGACAGGGCCAGAGAGAACCTAGATATCTTAGGCCCCAAGAAGGTTCTGTACCTGGGCAGGGAGCTGTGACAGCTGGGTTTGAGACTTCTGATCTGGCCATCTCCACCTTGCACAGGATGGAGAGGGTGAACCCAGAGTTACCATTTCTCCTGGAGAGCTCTGAGTCCCTAACACTGACAGTCTTTTTTAGGGTCCACCAGAATGTGTTTGAGTCCAGGGTTGCTGTGTGAACTTGGACAAGTAACTTCCTATCTCTGAATCTTAGTTTCCTCAACTGTGTAAGGAGGATGGTGATAGAGTTGTGATGTTTCTAGAAGGGGGGGGCACCCTGCCAACACAAAGTAAGCCCTTGGTTTATTATTGCTGTCAGATGAGAGGAAAATGGTGGCCAAGACTTTTAAAAGCAACTAAAGGGTGGGGGTGCTTAAAAACCCTTCACGTCCCCAGCTGCTGGGTTTACCATTCCTGCCCATATTCAGGTCAGAATCTCAGCCCCAGTCCCAGCAGAGTGCCTTGGGAAAGAGTGTCAGCCCTTTTGTCACCTTGAATGTGCACTGTTCCTTCCCAGGCTTCCTTGGTACTGGCTGTATTCACTGGTGCCTCTGAGCCTTTTGGTTTGGCCTGGGTGAGGGGACATGGCTGATGGTGAATGCTACCACTATGTGCTAAGTGCTGTGACAGTATACTTGGCTCATGATCTGTTTCATCCTGGCAACAAGTGGTGAAAGATAGTGGGCATAAGTCCCATTTATTTTTATTTTTATTTTTTTAGAGAGAGGGAACTTCAGAGAGAGAGAGAGAGAGAGAGACAACTTTATTTAGTTTTTCATGTGGCTTTTGTTCCTCCAACACTTATTTGTGTATGTGGTGCTGGGGTACAAATCTGTGTCCCCATGCATGCAAGGCTAGCACCGAAACCTTTGAGCCACTGCTCCAGACCCGCATAAGGACTGTTTTGCAGGAGAAGAAACTGAGACTTAGAAAGGTAAAATAATTTTTAGAGGATCCTACAGTCAGTCAGTGGCAGAGCTAAGATTTTTGTGTGTGTGTGTGTGGGGGGGAGTACAGGGGATTGAACCTAGAGTGCTTAACCACTGAGCTGCATCTTCAGCCCTTTTTAGTTTTTATTTTGAGACAGGGTCTCACTGAATTGCTGAGGCTGGCTTTGAACTTGTGATCCTCCTGCCTTAGTCACCTGAGCCACTGGGATTACTGGGATTATAGATGTGCATCACTGCACCACACTGGAGCTGGGGTTTGAACCCTAATAATCAGACCACTCTTCTCCTAGAGAGGGCCCATAGGAGTTGGTTCTTTCTAATGAAAGCATACACCCCCAGGCAGCCTGCCCATAGGTATAATGAGGGAAATGGTGAGATCAGGGAGTGGGCACCAGTCTTGCCCCAAACTCTAGCATGGGATAGGACAACAGATAAATGTCCTTGTGTCAGAGCAGGAAAGAAGCTTATGTAGAGTTCCATTTTGCAGATGGGCAAGCTGCCTCTCAGAGGAGGAGAGTCTTTCCAAGGTCTCAAAAAGTTACTCCCTAGCTCCGAATTTCCAGGTGTGTAAGAGTATGCTTTTAGGAGGAAATGCCTTGTGGATGGAGACTGGGCTCCTGTTGCCATGGTAATCTACCCTCTAGGGTCCAGCTGAATCCAAGGCAGCCACAAATGACCATAACTTAAAACTAAACTGTAGCCCCTAGTTTTATCTCCTTTTGTTTCCTTCCTTCCTTCCTTTACTTGTGCTGGGGAATAAACAAACCAAGGGTTTCATGCATGCTAGGCAAGTTCTCTACCACTGAGCTACATCTGGCTCCAAATTCTTAATTTTAGGTAGGGTAGGGCAGATATAAATAAAAATCCCTTTCACTCATGTTCTCAAGCTCTGCAGTGCCTTGAGCAAACTATTGGGCCTGTGGGGGGGTCAGGAGAGGCATTCTACTCCTAGCTCTGCCACCAACTTGTGTGACCTTGGAACAATGGCCTCCTGCTCTAGTCACTAGTTCCTGATCTTTAGTTCTCCAAAGATAGACTAAGAGGGTGAAATTGGGGGGTCTGACCTGCAGTCTACCATAGGGTTAAGAGTGATTTTGGAGCCAGCTGACTTTAGTGGCTTTGCCACTTGTTAGCTGTGTGACCTTGGGCAAGAGACTTGTCTCTGCATTGCCTGTTGATGGAGTGTTGTGAAGATGCAGTAAAAACAACAGGGAAAGCATTTGGCACATTGCTGGGCACTTGGTATGTGTAGCTAGTTTGAGCTAATGTGAACTGTTATCTGTTTATTACTTTTATTTTTTTTTTGGTAGTGCTGGGGATTGAACCCAGGGCCTCAAGCATGCTAGACAAGTGCTCTATCACTGAGCTACAGCCTAGCCTTTTTTTTTCAAGAGAAAGAGACAGTGAGAAAGAAGGAGAGAATCAATTATCAATTTTATTTAGTTTTTCATGTGGCTTTCATTCTCAGATACCCCATTGTGACACTCCATTGTGTATAGGGTTTGAGCCTGGTTTCTTGAGCCTGTCAGGCAAGCATCATAATCGCTGAACCACCGCTCCAGCCCCCATCCTAGCCCTATTTAATTTTTTAGTTTCAGATGGGGTTTCAATAAGTTGTCCAGGCTGCCCTTGAACTTATGATCTTCCTGCCTCAGTCTTCCCAGTAGCTGGGATTGTAGGCATGTACCACATGCCCAGCTGTTATTACTGTTTCTGATTTCAAAAAGTCAACTTGTGAGTTTAACAATAAAGCAATTCAGTAAAATGTGCCAGATTTTTTTGCATTGGAGATGCCATTCAGATAGGCTTTGAAATTCCTTGAATCTTAGGCCTTGGTTTCCAGCCTGAATCTTGGATTGCAAAGGTTTGTGATTGCTGAGGAGGTCTTTTAAAACCATAGCAGTCACTGACTTCTGTCTTAATTCCACATTGGAGGGTATCAGTTGGTTTCACGTTGTAGGAAAGTTGTTTAAAATCCAAAATATTTAAGAAAAAACTATTGAGGGCTGGGGCGGTGGCTTGGCGGTTACGGTGTTTGCGTGGTGTACGTGAGGATGCTGGTTCGAACCTCATCACCACGTACACAATGGAGTGTCAGAGCAACGAAAGCCATGTGAAAAACTAAATAAAAATTGATTCTCTCTTTCTCTCCCTCTCACCGTCCTCTCTCTCTCTAAAAAGAAAAAAAAGGAAAAAGTATCGAAGTTACTCAAATGCTGGTGAACACTCAAAGCATTTAACCAAAAGATGCAGGGATCAAATTATATAGCATTATGAATTTATAAAATATGCATTATTATTATTATTAGTATCCCCAAATTTTAAGAGTCTTTTTGAGATTCTCTTTATTCTCTTACCTCCCTTTCCCCAGCACTGGGCTGGGCATGGAGGGAGCCCTTCACACCTAATTTTACCTTGATGTGACTCCTAGGTGTTGGAGTGTCTGCTTCAGTTTCTTCCTCCTTCTATGCCTGTGCAGGAGGCCGGGAGAACAAGATGCCTATTCTCATTTCCAAGATCTTTAAGGGACTGGCAGCTGACCAGACAGAGGCCCTCTTCGTGGGGGATGCGATTCTGTCTGTGAATGGTGAAGACTTGTCCTCTGCCACCCATGATGAGGCGGTGCAGGCCCTCAAGAAGACGGGCAAGGAGGTGGTGCTGGAGGGTAAGCACCGGGGCTGGGCCCAGAGGGCTGGGCAGGGGTGTTTGTTTCCTCCCTCGGGCCTAAAGTGGCCTCAGCCTGGCCTAGAGGTCTGGGAGGTGGGCAGTGTTGAAGACAGAGACAGAACTTGGGGACCTGCCTAGAGGCACTGTCGGGTGGTGGAGGGACAGCTTGCACAGAGCTAAGCAGACAGACCTGATTTGAAGTTCCTTTGTCCCACTCACTAGCAATGTGGCCTTGGACAAGTCACTTCATTCTCTGAGCTTTAGTTTGCTTATCTGTAAAATGGGAATATAGCTCTTGGCTTTCTGGATTGTTGTGAACAGGACAAAAGAAAAAGGCACAACGTGGGATGTACAACCCAGTGAGGGAGAGGAGTGGGGACTGGGGAAGGGACAGCTTAGATTCTTTCCTGAGGGCCTGGGGAGCTTTTAACTCCTGCTGCTTCTAGCATACAGGGGTTCCTGAGACTCATCCTCCTCTGGGAGAGAACTTGGTCACTAGGTAGCAAGACCTAAATCCTTCCTGCAAGGATCAAGAAGAGTTTGGTGGGGGGAACCTTGGTTGGGTGGCGTTCTCCAGTACCCCTGTGTGGTCTTGGATGAGACTTTTGCCTTCTCAGCCTCAGTTTCCCCATTGGTTGTCCTGTATCTGCCTTTTGCCATCTCTGTCAGGAGGTTTCTGCTTTGCTCAACCTTTCCCTCCAACTCCACTCTGTCAACTCCTGAAGCCCGTGGGGGCCTGAGGAATGTGTCTTTGGCTCATTGCCCAGAATAGGCACAGGGAGGTGGCGGGGACTGATGGAGAATGCCATGGCCAGCAGAGCTGCTGGGCTGAGTCCCAGGCCCAAACCCTGTTCGATTGCCTTGGTTTCCCCAAAGGAGTCTCTAGGAGGCCACAGAAGCAAACAGGCTTGTGGGTCTCTGGGCGATTTTTGGCATTCTTGTGTCCCCAGACTTTAATTCCCAACTAGTTTTGTTTTTATATTTTAAGAGTATCTATAAATGTTACTGTTGCATTTTCTTTCAACTTAAAAAGGACTAGTGGGATATGGTGGCTCACGCCTGTAATCCCAGCAACTCAGGAGGCTGAGGCAGGATGATCGCAAGTTCAAAGCCAGTCTCAGTAACTTAGTGAGGCCCTAAGCAATTTAGCGAGACACTGTCTCAAAATAAAATACAAAAAGGGCTGGGGAGGACTGGAGCAGTGGCTCGGTGGTAATGGTGCTTCCCTGCCATGCGTGAGTATGTGAGTTCAAACTCCAGCACCACGTACACAACAATGTCTCAGAGCAACCAAAGTCACATGAAAAACTAAATAAAAATTGTTTCTCTCTTTCTCTCTCTGTCTCACTGTCCCTCTCTCTTAAAAAAAAAAAGGATGTGGCTCAGTGGTAAAGTGCCTCTGGGTTCAATCCCTGGTACCCCCACACCCCAAAAAGGACTGACTCGATTCTGTTGAACCCTAAAAGCTTAAGTATATCAATCATCATATATGTTTGAACCTAGGGCCTTGTGCATGCTAGGCAAGTGTGTGTCACCTCCAAGCTATGTCTTCAGCCACTATCCATCACCTTTTAAGCTAAGTCAAATAAAAGGATCATATATAAATGATATGAATGTAAGAGACTTTCCCCCAGATGCCTTCTTACTTTGATATTTATAGCCAACAGTGTGGTTTAAAACAATTGACATTTATTGAAATGTCAAATTTTAGATGACTTAAATGTTTTTTTACTTTCTCCTGCTTGAAAATTTAACCTGCAGATGGTAAAATTTTGACTGTAGCTATGTTTCTTTCTTTCTTTTTTTTTCTGCCTGTGATATTGGGGATTGAACCCAGGCCCAAGCATGTGCTAGGCAAGCACTCTCCCACTCAGTTACATCCTTAGCCCTTTTTCTTTTTTTGGGGGGGATACTAGGTATTGAACCCAGGGGTGCTAACCACTGAGAAACATTCCCAGTTACCCTCCCCCCTTTTTTTTAAGGAGAGAGGGACCGTTAGAGAGAGAGAGAGAGAAAGAGAGAAGCAATTTTATTTAGTTCTTCATGTGGTTTTCATTGCTCCAAGACCTTGTTGTGTACATGGTGCTGGGGTTTGAACCCGTGTACTTGTGTTTGCTGGACAAGCGCCGTAACCACCGAGCCACCACTCCAGCCACCTTCTCCCTTTTTTTTAAGAGAGAGGGACAGTGAGACAGAGAGAGAGGGAGGGAGAATACGTTTTTTTTTAATTGAGTTTTTCACATGGCCTTCGTTGCTCCAACACCTAGCTGCACATGTGGGTGCTGAGGTTTGAACCCGTGTACTCGCGCATGCCAGGCAAGCACTGTAACCACCAAGCCACTGCTCCAGCCCGAGAGAATCAGTTTTCTTTAGTTTTGGAAGTGGCTTTTGTGGCTCCAACACTTTGTTGGGTATATGGTGCTGGGGTTCAAACCCGTGTCCTTGCGCATGCCAGGTAAGTGCCAAAACCACCAAGCTACTGCTCCAGCCCCTTTATTTTTCGTTTTTTGCCAGAGTCTCACAAAGTTGGTCTTGAATTTGCTATCCTCCTGTCTCAGCTTCCCAAGTGTCTGGGATTATAAATGTGTGCCATCACGCCTGATCTGTAGCCACATTTCTTCCTCTTCTTCTTTTTTCTTTCTTTTTTTTAAAGAGAGAGGGATAGTGAGAGAGAGAATCAATTTTATTTAGTTTTTCATGTGCTCTTCGTTGATCTGTGCATGTGGTGCTGGGGTTTGTGCATGCTACTCCTGCACAAGTGTCCTTGTGCATGCCAGGCAAGCACTGTAACCACAGAGCCGCCTCTCAGTCCTGTAGCCACATTTCTAATCCACCATTAAGCCCCTTCATCTTTAGACTGAGAACATCTGTGTCAGGGTACTTAGCATGTATCTCATTCTGAGAAGGAGGTATTTCTGAATGTTTGACACTTGAATCATCTCCTTATTTTAGGAGCTCATACACCTTCCCTGTAACTCATGCACGCCATTTCTTCATTAAGCCAAGAAACATTCATAGGTCCATATTTCATGCCTGGTGTGTAGAACATTGGAGTCAGAAATTAAGGTAGACCTTGGCTTTTGGGAAAGATAAGACAAAAACACTGTCTCCTCCCTGCAAACTAAAAAAAAATCAATTCCTGAAATACTGTGTACTTTGTGATGAGTCTCTGTTGGCCTTGGGTAAGACCCTGGCCTTCTTGGGGCCGCCATTTCCCTTCTGGTTGAAGTTAGACTGGGTCAGAGGAGCTATCCAACAGTTTTCGTTTAAAGTGTCAGCTCCACTGGTAGCTTCCTAAGACTTCCATGTTTAGGAGGGTTGGGATGCCTTGTCTGGGCTTCGAAGAAAAGATCTAGAGTTGATTAGCAATATCTACTCCAGATGCAATATGGAAGTGAAGTAACAGGTACCATTCCAGCATTCTTTTATGTTCAGAGATTTTTCAAATGGTAAGATCATTTCTTGGTAAGCCCTTCCCCAGGCCCAGATAAGAGGAAGGAGATTGTGGCCTTCTTGTTGGTTCCCCCCCTGCTTTTTTTTAGTTGAAGTCTCTTTTGATCTGGTCTTCTGGGCCCCCAGGCTTATGGACAGAGGTAAACCTAAGGCAGCACTAAGAGCTGGTGGGTGAGGAATTGGGCTCAAGAAGCTCTGAATCGCAAGAGTGGTATGAGAATCCTGGAGGATCAGAGGATGCTGGATTGTGCCAGGCCCTTGGGACTTTGGGGAGTTTATGGAGGAGGTCAGGCTTTGGCAGTTGCCATAACACGGAAGCAGGGTTCCTGGGAGCCTCTCTGGGCTTTGGTTCTCTATTACAGCACAATCACTGGCCACATTGTTCAGAATTTCCTGATTCCCAACCTATTCCCAGGGCTACAAGCAAAGAGCCATATAAGAACAGCCTGTCCTTTGGATGTGAACTTGGCAAGGCAGCTTGGGCAAGTTTCCTGGGGCCTGGGGCTTGATCAGTACAGAATCCCTGGAGAATGTCCTGGAAGAACAGGTGTCTCCAGAAAACTTCAGGGGCTAGCCAGGGCCCTACTTCCTTGGCTTAAGTGGGGGGTCCAGCTGTGCCTCAGCAGCCCCAGCCTGCCTCCTGGAACTATTCCTGTGCTAGGTCAGGGATCTGCGCAAATGTTCAGAGCCTGTTGTCAGCCATAGGGATATATTTGTGACCAGAATCTGTGTTCAAGCTGGCAGCCAACATGCCTCTGTCTGCTGCTTAGAGAGGTGCATGTGTGTGCAGATCTCCTGGGCCCTTGGAGACCAGGCTGGGGGAAGAGGGAGGAATAACAACGAGGAAAATGCCTGTCTCTCTTCCCTCCTCCAGTGTGTTGGACACACGGACAGTAACAACAGTGAGCCTGTCATACATTTAAAAATAATTCTAGGGGGGCTGGAGCAGTGGCTTCAGAGGTTTGGGCACTTGCCTCACATGTGCAGGGACGTGGATTCAAACCCCAGTATCACATACACAATCAAGTGTGGGAGCAACAAAGCCACATAAAAAGCTAAATAAAATTGATTCTTTCTCTCTCTCTCACTGTCCCTCTCTCTTATAATAATAATAATGATAATAATACTGGGGCTGGAGTGGTGCCTCAGCAGTTGGAGCGCTTGCCTGGCATGCACGAGGACCCAGGTTTGAACTCCAGCACCACATACACAACTAAGTGTAAGAGAAACAAAGGGCAGATGGAAAAATAAAATTGATTCTACCTCTCTCTCTCTCTTATTCTCACTCTCTCTCTTAAAACCAAAACAAAACAGAACAAAACAACAAAACAAAACAAAAAAACCCTAAACCAGTCATGGTGGCACATGCCTGTAATCCCAGTGGCTGAGGCAGGAGGATTGTAGGTTCGAAGCCAGCCTCAGCGACTTAATAAGGCCCTGTTTCAAAAGAAAATATAATGGGGCTGGAGCGGTGCCCTGTTTCAAAAGAAAATATAATGGGGCTGGAGCGGTGGCTCAGTGGTTTTGGCGCTTGCCTGGCAAGCACGAGGACCCGGGTTCAAACCCCAGCACCACGTACACAACTGAGTGTTGGAGCAACTAAGGCCATGTGAAAAACTAAATAAAGTTGTTTCTCTCTTTCTCTGTCTCTCTCACTGTCCCTCTCTCTTTAGAAAAAAAAAAAAGAAAATATAAAAAGGGCTGGGGATGTGGCTGATGTGGCTCAGTGGTTAAGCACCCCTGGGTTCACTATGTGGCAACAAAAACAAAAATAAAAACAAAAAACAACTAAAGGGCAGTAAAAACTAATAAATTTTAGTTCTTTGTGCAAAGTAGGAGGTGAACATCCTACACAGAAATCTTCTAAAAGACATGAGCATATAGTAGTCTTTGAATAAACGTGCTTGATCAAAGTCTGTAGAATAATGGAAACTTCTTTCACAGATAAGGTTTTCTTTCCTTCTTTGGTGCTGGGGATTGAACCCAGGGGAGCTCTACCACTGAGCTATTTCCCCAGCCCTTTTTAGTTTTTATTTTGAGACAAGGTCTCCCTAAGTTGCTGAGGCTAGCGTTGAACTTGATAACCTCCTGCCCTAGCCCCGTGAATTGCTGGAATTATAGGTATATGCCACCATGCCTGGTTGAAAATTCTACATTCTGAGCAAATCTTGAAAACCTTGTCTCTCATGCCTGTAATCCCAGCAACTCAGGAGGCTGAGGCAGAAGGGCTACAAGTTCTAGCCCAGCCAGGACAACTTAGTAAGACCCTGTCTCAAAAATAAATAATTAAAAGGGCTGGGGGTGTAGCTCAGTGGTAGAGTACTCTTGGGTTCAATCCCTAGTCCCCCACCCGCTCACTACGCAGGAAAGAATAGGTAATTTACTTTCTCCCTTCCCTTCCCCTCCCCTCCCCCTCCTCCCTCCCTCTTTCTTTCCTTCCTTCCTTCCCTCCCTCTTTCTTTCTCTCCCCCCTCTCTTCTTTC
>PVKS010007619.1:0-71981 GCA_004027875.1 Aplodontia rufa | reverse complement strand
GATTCCACAACTTTCCAGGTACTCTTCTCTATCCCAACAGCAGTCCTAATAGTCTTGAGAATCCCTCTTCCTGAGGATTCTGAGAGGTACACACAATTCCCATGTATTGTGCCCATTTCAGCTTATCTTTACCCTCTGTAGACCATTGCTCCTGGCATTTCCACAAGCCAGTGTTGGCTGATTGAAACTACCTCTTTGTATCACTATAGTTCTCCCTGTAGTTCATCTCACCCCAGATCATGGATCTTGACATCTCCTAATTCCTCAAAATATAGATGACACAATATTGTCGTGTTTAACATCTTTAATGACATGTAAAGGAATTTTAAGATGGAAAGTGTTATGGGTAGCTTTCCTTGCTTGTAGCTTACAGGCACAAGAATTTGTAAATTCTTTGTAGTATTTTATTAAAGAGAGAGGGACAGTGAGAGAAAGAGAATCAATTTTATTTAATTTTTCATGCGGCTTTTATTGCTCCAACATTCTGTTGTACCTCTGGTGCTGGGGTTTGACCAGCATCCTCACACATGCCAGGCGAGCTCCACACTGCTGAGCCACCTCTCCAACTCCTCTTTGTAATAATTATATGATTGTCAAGGGGCTCAAAGCCTTTGGATGAAAGTCCCAATGGCAAAAGTACCAATAATTGGAATCCAGAGAATCAAATCTAGTACAGGGCTTGGAATTACCCTTGCAAACTTATGATGGGGATTTTAAAAGAGTGGGTTTTAAGATTTTTACCAAATTATTTCTTTGTTGAAGAACTCATAATGACTCTCAGAGTCCTGGATGAGATGGAACTTCTCAAAAAACAACATGCTCTAAGTTCTCCTTGGCCCAAGCCACCAGTCTTTTTTTCATGCATTTCCTCCCAGAAATTCAAAATCCCAATATCACTAAAGTATGTGCAATTTCCTGAAAAAGAAATGCCATTCCTCAAAGTCTTTGCTTATGGTATTTTCTCTGTTCTAGAAGGACTTCCCTACTTGAATACATATCTGGCTTTATCCATGTTCTCATTAAAGCCATTTTCTATGCTCACTCATTGATTACTCTCATGATTGACTTTAAAACTACTTTTAGGTGAAAATTTTGAAAGGTAGCATGAAACAGGGAGAAATTGCTGTCTTCAGCATTAACTCCTGAATCTTCTCATATAGATTATGTTAGTTATTACTCTGTAGGTTCCCTAATCCTGAATTTTTTCACCAGTAAAAAAAAATGACATAATACTAATGAATTAATGGAGTATTATATAATCAAATTAGAAAATCTATAATGTGCCTGTTTGGTATGTAGTACAAAATAGTTCAGTAACTATTAACATAATTTATCTGATTGAAGTATGACAACAAAGCTGTTTGGAATTCATAAATATTTGATAGGCTGAATTTTACACAAAAGGATTTTTAAACATTCATATAAGTGAGAAACTCTTCGAAAGTTAGCCAAGAAATTCATGAGAGGTCTTTCTATAAATTAAGCAAAACTGTTCTATTATTCTAATTGTCTATTCTTGTACAGCATGCCACATCACCACCAATCATTTATTTGCTCACAGATAAAATAGGGCTTGGTTTAGACATCTACCAGTATTAGAGGAGGCATTTTAACAGAGCTTGGAGGATTCATTTTCATGTAGTTTATATAGCCAAGGCTATGGACCAGGGTAAATTTGTTTATCTCCACAAGGGCCTCTCCAAGGGTTCTTTGTGGCTTCTTCATATAGGATGGCTAGGTTCCAGGAGAGAACATCCCAACAGATAGAAGAATGCATACTACCAGATAAATAAAGCCTGTGCTAGAAATGGGAACTACATCTTATCTACTATGTTCTCTTGGTCAAGCATTTATGCATCATGGGCCAAGGAGGGAAATATCGACCTCATTTTTAAAATTAGAAACTGTGTCAAAAAGTTTGAGGGAGGGGCAAGTTTTAAAAGTCCTGCATCTCCAAAACATGCTGGAAATCAAGTCAGAGCCAGAAGTCAACTTCAGACTAATCTGATGATAAAGTCCACCTCACCAAGACTAAAACTAAATTATGGAAACATATAGAAAAATTTAAGTAATTTTTCCATGCAAAAATGGTCTGATGCCAAAGTCTGCAAATTAGCTACATTATGATTCACAAGATGAAATGGACCCCGAGCATGATAGTAGCATATTTTTAGTTTATGATGCTTTCTATCAATAAGCTGCTTGCAAATGTAAGTAAATTCTGATGTAGACCTGAGGTTCAGCAATGTGGATTATCTTGATGAACTAGAGAGGCACACTGAAGGGTTAATAAAATGGTGAGAATCATAATTTAAATGCCTAAAAGACATTCAGGTTAAATCAATTGGGAACCATCTGTTTCTGTACAAAAAAGGCCTCTTTTGCATATGTACATGCTGTTTGGATTTGAGCTTGATTGGCTGCTTGTACTGTTCTATGATTATAGCATGCTGCTCTCCTGTCACAAAATGGACTTTTCAGTGCACGAGGTCAGGCCTGGATAGAGAGTAATAACTGACTATCTATATGGTGAGTCCCATTAAAGACATTAAGCTAGTATGTAAGACAACTCCTGAAAACAATAATCTTCAGTAAAATTTGTAACACTGGACAACAAAAAGGAAAATGGAAATTTGGTAACCATTAACATAGTTGGTGGGTTTGAGAGTTCATTTTCACTCTGAACTTCCCAGTAGTTAAAGGAGGGAAAAATTATTAAACCTCAAGTCATTATCCACAATTGATAAGTTCAAACCTCATTGTCTGCTTTCCTAATACACTAAAGTAATAATATTAAAACAATAGTAATCTAGAAATCACCCAGTTATGTGATTTATTAAATAGAATAATTTTTTTAGTTTGTTTAAGTCATGAAATATTCTGGTTGTCTTTGGAAATTTCATACCAAGTATACATTTGGAAGTGAAGAAAAGGGAGGAGTTCATTATCATTTTATATTGGGAAAAAATTATTTCAAAGCCTTTGAGGATACTCCCAAGACCCTGACCCCAAGCCCATAATAAGATTTCTGTGTTAGTAATAATATTAAATAATAAGACTTACTGGGATATTTATTTTAAAGAGAGAGGGACAGTGAGAGAGACAGAGAAAGAGAGAAATAACTTTATTTAGTTTTTCACATGGCCTTAGTTGCTCAAACACTTAGTTATATACATGGTGCTGGGGTTTGAACCTGGGTCCTCATGCTTGCCAGGCAAGCGCTGAAACCTCTGAGCCACTGCTCCAGCTCTGGGTTATTCTTTAGGACCTATTATAAGCCAAATATGTCAATTTGTTAAGTACCTCTTTCAGAAACCTTGCCTTCGTTCTATCCAGATAAACATTCCCTTATGCAAAGGAGACAGAGGTGCAAAGAGGTCAGGGGCTTGCTCAGTGTGTCATTGTAAGTGTGAAAGTATAAGCTGTGCAGTAAGCTAGATTACTCTAGAAACCATGAGATCTTTTATTTCCATACAATACTACTCTTCCACCATAGACCAAGCAGTACAAGTGAGCATAGAAAGAGGGATGAAGAAGAGGAAGAATAAAAACAAGGAAATATAGCAGAAATGCATTAGGTAGAGGGGTAGAAAGAGAAATGCAGACATGGGAAGCAATGGCCTGTTGTTGACCTTAACTTCTTAGAGTACTGTGATTCCCAACAACTCGTCATTCCACACCCCTTTGTTCTGTGATTATTTCTTCTATCTTTATTTGTGGGTACATCCTAGGAAGAGCAGCCAGGCCCAGCCTGACTGTGTTGTTCCTACATATGTTAGTCCATTCTTGTGTTACTGTAACAAAATGCTTGATGGTTAGTAATGTGCACAGAAATGACATTTGGCTCAAAATCCTTGTGACTGGAAATTCCAAACCTCATCGCACCAGGTCAGACCTCTGGTTGTATCACAACATGGAAGATGGCGTCACATGGTGGGAACAAATGACAGAGAAAAGTCAGATGGGGAAATAGGGAGCAAAAGCTACCAAGCTGAGAAAGCTTAACTCACATTATAAGAGACAGTTCTCACAGGAACTTGCCCTGTCTTTTGAGAATTCCCTTTTAAGGGAGTTAATTCTCATCAAGTATGGCAACCCCCTGCTCTTGTTACCTCTCTAAGCCCCACCTCATAAAGACTGCAACCTATCAACTACTGCCGTGCTGAGGACCAAGCTTCTAGCATATGAGCCTTTGAGAGACAAATCATCTCCAAACCATAACATTACCCATGAGAGTCCTGTGGAGACCATGGAAGTCCAGGAAGGCTGTCCCTCAGCCCTCCCACATTGTCATCCCTTTTATTTTACTGCCCACACTGATTAATTGACTCTTGGCTTCTGCTGTCTTTGTTATTTCACCAGTTAAATGATTCTCCCTATTCCCGCTAACTCTTTTAGGGGTCAACTCATAATGTAATACTCATGTGCCTTCCTGACACTCCTAGTGTACTTACAGCACATAGGAAATGCTCACTGGATGCAATTGTGTGAAACTGCACTATCAAGAGAGGATTTGAAGACCTTTAAGGCTTCCCCATCTTCTTATTCTCTCAGCATCGAATTGGATATACATAGTATATTTTAGAATATTAAGTGATTTCACTTTAATAATTTCATTCAATCCTTAATGATCCTGCCAGGTAAGCTGTAATGATTATATCTATTATAGGAAAAGAAGAAACTGATTCTTAGTGTGGTTAATTAACTTGGCCTTGGTCCCTTGGCTGGCTTATAAAACATTTCTTACTGAATGCAAGAAGGAAAGAATGAGGTACAGTTAGGACTTGAGACCAAGCTTCTGTGAGTTCATATTCAATGGTCTTTACAATATATCATTATGTCCCTCCATAGACATCTTGGTTAGACTGATGCTGCCCAAGAACATATTTTTAAAGATGATTTGCAGTGTTGTAACTCAGTGGTGGGGAAGAGATTATACAGCATGTTTTATTGTAATAGAAGATAGAGTTTCTCAGCAAGCACACAGACAGCAACTGATTGACACCTGGCAGACAGATGTTGCCACACCCTCAAAAGCAGCAAGCATTTTTGTTGCCTCTTCTGCTTATTGAAGTTTTTCAGTTTTCTGTATTTCCTTCCCCCTATTAAAGTCATTGAAGAATATAAGGTGAAAAATGCACATAAACCACTTCTGATCTTTCTTCTTATCTTGGCTCTATGAATAGAATTGTCTCTTCCCTAAGCTTTAATCAGTGTCTCACTGAGCAAGTACAGATAATCAAACAGATTTTTAATACTTTAACCCATTATTTTTAATTGAGCTCTTTAAGTTACAGGAATAAATAGAAACGGATGAACCTTTAAATCCCCTGGCACTAAATGCTGTTTACCTGACTCACTTCAATGAATCAGTCTCCCCATCTAACTCTTTCCTTCCACTCCCCCCTTAGAAAAATAAGACTGTAATTAAATGTATGGTGGTGGATCATTTCTTGCTGGCAATAATTATATGGGAGCACTTGAATCTCATCAGAAGGTCTAATTTGGAGTAATAAACCTTCCTGCTAATCTTACACCTAAAGTCAACGGTCCCGCTCTAATGTTGATGATAATGCAGAAGCCTAAAATAACAGACTGACTGAGAGATAACCATCACTGTAAATTATGTTCTAAGCATGAGCAGAACACACCATTATAAGGGAGATTATCAGAGTTAGGAAAGAGAATTTATTTTCTGTTTTGGATATTGGAAAATATCACTCAAATCACCAGACCAACCTTGAGCCAAAAGGTAGAACTTGAGCCCTGACAAATGACAGGACTTTAGCAGGGCAAGAATGATGATATTCCAGACAGAGAAGACAGCAGAAGCCAAGTCAGCAAGGCGGAGGACCCTTTGGGAATGGTAATGAGTTCTATGTGACTCAAATTTGATGGGGAAGTGGATTGAGGAGAAGGCAAGCCTCACTCTCTCTGCTTTTTGAAGGTTGCCTGAGGTGTTTCATAGATTTAGCTGCAGGGTAAAATGAGTTGGGTGGTATTTTTTCTTTTAATAATAGGAAAAATTAAAAGTGGTCTAACTGGGGAATGAGGTGAATAGAATCACTGAGGATATAAAGTGTAAGGTGAGCCAGAGAGGATTGAAATTAGAGGTGGTGAAAATAGAGAAATTGTTGCAGTTTTCTAAGAGAGAGATGCTGAAGCTTTAGTAAGACTATGGCCATTAGAGTGAGGAATAGACCCTTGAGTTAGAATTCTGGAAATTATTGATTAATGGCCCATAGGAACTGAAGAATTTTTGGAACAGAAAATGCAGAGAATTTCAAAGAAGATGACAGAAGCATTTCTTATAGGCATTAAGTGAAGGACTAGGATGGAAAACAAAGGCAGTAAGAGGATGTGCCTTAGCCACAGTAATTTAGAAACATGCTAAGATTCATAGAAGCCTTATTTGAGGGTGGACAGGAGTTGCTTGTCACAGTGAAAAGCTGGGGTAGTTGGGTGCCTAGAAGGACTATAACAATGGCAAGAAACCAAGTCTATGTGGAATTTTTCAACTGGAGAGGAAAGTATGCTATTTTGAGAAATGTCTAAATTTAAGGGACAAACAGAAAAAAAAAGTGGGGCAAAATAACTTTTCAAGATTATTCAACAAGGGCTGGAGTGGTTGCTCAGTGGTTGGAGCACTTGCCTGGCATATGCAAGGAACCAGGTTCAAACCCAAGACCACATACACAATCTTAAGTGTTGGAGAAACAAAAGCCAGATGGAAAAATAAATAAAATTGATTCTTTCCCTCTATCCCTAACTCTTAAGAAAAAAATGGTCAAGCATTAGGGAAGAAATCAAGACAATAAATTCTTTTTCATGTTTTGGTCACAGAAGAAGTAAAGAATTTTTGCCAATTAGAAGGGCACTCATATGTTTTTAAAATAAATGAAGAAAAAAAAACTAAAAACAGGATTTGTAGTAAAGGTCTGAATGTCAAAATTTTCAGGATGCCATTCAGGATATTAATGTTCACTGGGATCGTTTCACAGGTTCCGTGACAGTGAAAAGCTGGCAAGTGAGAAGTCAGTATGACTGGGGCGGGGGCACAATTGCTGAACGGGCTTTGATTTCATTACTGGTTGCTTCTCCAGTTCTGTTGTTTAAAGGGTGGTAGGATCTGTGCATGAACGTAAAAAGACTTTTTTTAAAGGATCTAAACTAATGTGTACTAAAAGTTAGAATATGTTATATAGGCTGGGCATTTGTACTGACTCTCACATACATTATATAATTTAAACCTGGCAGTATTCAGAGGAATTTAGCACATTTTACAATTGAAAATATGAAGTCACTTTCCCATGGAGATACAGCTAATATTCACCAGAGTTATCACTGTATTATATCAGTCATCAACATTCCTTTTAGTTTATTCAATCCACCAATGTTTGATGAGCATGGATTAGGAATCAGATGCTGTACCCAGCACAGTGGTTACTTCAAGCCTTGAGAGGAAGCCAAAGGTCAAAAGGGAAAGCTATCTTTTAATATACAGAGGTGAAGGATTATCAACAAAGGTTGAAACTGAAGATAACTAAACAAGTCATTGCATTGGAAGATGATATTTTCAAAGAATCATCTTCCTAATTTCCAGATCTGATTTTGCAGCCTCAGAACTTGAAACACTGACCATCATTCTCCACCTTTAATTTCCCTGAACCTTCTCTCCTCCACTCTCCCTCCCCTGCATCATATACCAAGGTACCCTGTGCCTTTCCAGGCACTGTCCTCTTTGCCTGGGAAGCCCTCCTCCCACATGTCAATCTGGCAAAGTCCACTCAGGCCTCAAGCTCTCACCCCTCCTGACTAGATGTGCCCGCTGACCACCACCACTGCACATCCCCTCAGGCATTACTCTTTATAGTGAGGATGTTCAGAGGGAAACTACTCTCAGCTAGAATCCTAAAGTTAGGAGACATACATTTCCATCTTCACATCACAATCATGGCATGCAGGAAGTACTGAAATACAAGGATGAAATACCTGGCTAGGCATGTTGAGAAAGGAGCATATCTTTTAATATCCATAGAGGTGCAAATCTTTGCTGCACAGCATTGTGGGAATGTTTTTCCATGCATCATGATCACATTTGTTTTGCATTTTAGTCCATTACCATAATAATAACTCTCTATTTGCAGCTTATGCATTTGAAAATAAATTGCCTTGCTTAGGAAATAGGAGAAAGAAATACTATTTAGTGACCATAATTGTTATTGCTTTAATAGTCACCTGTATATTATGAAATGTGAACAAAAATTTAAACTGAAAGAACCAAAATGCTTAGTCCATTATTGAGTATGCTTTCTTGGGAGAATAATATTTTTGTACAAAATATTTTCCTATTCTACTAAACTATATTTTATTTAACAAGAATATGAATATATTTTGAGGTGGGCTTTAAAAAGATGCAGGGCAAGCCAAAAGCCAAAAAAATTACCTCAGCTCTGGAACTAAACCTACACACAAAAGGAGTAATGGGGGTTGGGACAAGGGCTGGATATGGCTGTGATTTTCTTCCTGAACTTATCAGAGCTCAAAAGCACCCCTAAATGTTTAGAATGTCCTCCTTTTCCTACAAAATTAGTAATTTCCATTCTGCCTATTGCTTGGGACACACCTATTTTGTGAAGTTTCTCAAGCAACCCTTCTGTTACTTATGCATCCATCACATTTTACTGTAATTTTTTGTTTGTTTGTTTTGGCAAAAATCAAATTGTTATACAATGATAAAAGCATATAAAGTAACTATATGATATGCATTTGATCCAAAACCATACTTATCCCCCCATCACCCACAACCTAGTCTTTTGATTCTTCTAATATTATATTATGCACCTATAAGACATATAAATGTTTCTCTCTCTCTCTCCCTCTCCCTCAGAATTTTACATAATTAAATTATTGAATAAATATTATTTCACTTCTTGGTGGGTAAAGAGTGTGCTACATTGTCTCCCTACATTCATGTTTTCCCTCCCCTCCCTATCCCATTTCTAAGCCTCTCCATTCCTCACTCCCCAACCTACATGACCATGATTCCCCTAACTTATGTGTTGCTATGCCCTTGGTGGGTCTAACACATGAGTTTGACTTCATTTTTACCCAAGCCTGGGTTTAGATCTAGCCAACACCATGAGGGAAAACATTCGGCCCTTAACTCTCTGGGTTTGGCTAACTTTACTCAGCATGGTTTCTTCCATTGCCATCTCTTTGCCTTGAAAGGACACAATATCATTTTTTCTAATAGCTGAGTAGAACTCCACTGTGTATACATATACCACAGCTTTTGGATTTATTCATCTAGTAAAGGGCATTTGGGTTGATTCCATAAGTTAGCTATTATAAATTCAACTGCTATGAATATTGATTTTGCTGTGTCGCTACAATGTGCTGATTCCAACTTCTCCGGGAAAATACCCAGAAGAGGGATAGCTAGTTCATATCATGAATCCTATCCTAATTTTCTGAGGAGTCTCCACACTGCTTTCCAGAACAGCTGTAACAGTCTGCAGTTCCACCAACAATCCCTCCAGCATTTGTTATTGTTTATATTCATCACCTTTGCCAGTCTGAATGGAGTGAGGTGAAATCTTAATGTAGTTTTGAATTATATTTCATAGATTACTAGTAATTTAGAACACTTACTCATGTATTTATTGGCTTGCTAGATTTCCTCTGTTAAGAAATTTCTGTTTAGTGCTCTGGCCCATTTATTGATTGGATTGATTGGATTGTTGATGTCCAGTTTTATGAGTTCTTAGTAAATTTTGGATATTAGTGCCCTGTCAGCGGAATCACAGGCCATGATAATCTTACTTTCTGTGGGTTCTCCCTTGACAGTTTTGACCAGTTCCTTGGCTGAGCATAAACTTTTTAATTTAATGGCATCTCACTCATTAATTCTTTACTTTAATTATTTTACTTTGGGATGCTTGTTGAGGAAGTCATTGCCAACTCCCTGATGGTAGAGTGTTGGTCCTAATTTAACTTCTAGCAGTTGTGTGGTAGCTGGTTTAATTCCTAGTTCCTTGATCCATTTTTATTTGATTTTTCTGCAAGATGGGAGATAAGGATCTAATTTCAACTTCCTGCACATGGCTATACAATTTCTCCAACACCTTTTGTTGAATGGGCAGTCTCTCCTATGTTATATTTTAGCCCCCTTTGTCAAACATGAGATATTTGAAGATATTTGGAATTGTCTCAGAGTCTCATATTCTAATCCATTGGTTTTCATGTCTTTTTTGTTACCAGTACCATGCTGTTTTTGTTAATATAGCTCTACAGTATAATTTTACTTCTAGTATTGCTAAACCATCTGTTTTGTCTTTCTTGCTTAGTAATGTTTTGGCTATTTTGGCTTCCTTGTTGTTCCAATTGAATTTGAGAATTGCTTTTTCTATGTCTTTAAAGAATGACATTGGTATCTTGAGGGGATTGCATTGAATCTTTATAGCATTTTTAGCAAACTAACCATTTTAATTATATTAATTCTGCCTAAACAAGAAAATGCAATGTCTTTCCATCTTCTCAGGTCTTCTTGAACTTCTGTCTTTGATGGTCAATAATTTTCATTGCAATAGTCTTTTAGTTCCTTTGTTGGATTAATTCCCAATTATATTATTCTTTCTGAGGGTATTGTGAATGGAACAGATTTCCTAATTTCTTCTTCTGCCCTATTATTGGTAGTGTACAGCAAAGCTACTTATTTATTAGTCTTGATCTTATAGACTGCTACTTTGCTAAATCTTTTCAGTAAGCTCAAGCAGTTTTCTGGTGGAGTTTTTTGTATCTTCCAGTTATAGGATCATTTCATCAGCAAAAAGGAATAGTTTGATTTCCTCTCTTCCTATTCTTATCCCTTTGATTTCCTTCTCTTGCCTGATTGCTCAAGCTGGAGTCTTGAGGACTATACCAATAAAAGTGGTGAGAGTGGGCAGCCTTGTCATATTCCAGAATTTAGTGGAAATGCTTTCAGTTTTTCTCCATTTACTATTATAATAGGTGATATTTTGGCATATATATCCTTCACAAAGTTAAGATAAGACCTTTTCATCCTATTTTCTGTACAGTTTTGAACATAAATGGGTGTTGGGCTTTAGCAAATGCATTTTCAGCATCAATTGAGATCATCATATGGTTTTTGTTCTTAATTCTGTATAAGTGATGAATCACAATTTTTGTTTTGGATATGTTGAACCAGCCTTGCATTCCTGGAATGAAGCCCACTTGACTGTGATGAATTATTCTCTTCATATATTTTTGAATGCAATTTGCTAGATCTTTATTAAGGATTTTTGTGTCAATGTTCATCACAGTTATCCATTTGTAGTTTTCTTTTTTTAATGCATTGTTGTTGGGTTTTTGTATGAGAGTTATAGTTGTCTCATGAAAAGTCTTTGGGAGAGTTTCCTCCTTTTCAATTTCTTGGAATAGCTACATATGGAAATGTGTTAGCTCCTTCTTACAGGTATAATAAAACTCAGTGGAGAATTAATCAGATCTTGGGTTTTCTTCCTTGAAAGATTTTTAATTGCTATATGGATTTCATTGTCTGTTATCGTATTATTTATGATTTCAATTTCATTCTGAGTCAATTTGGGAATGTTGTCTGTTTCTAGAAATTTGTCTATATCTTCCAGATTATTTAATTTAGAGGAGTGTAGTTTTTCAAAATATATTCTGATATCCATTTGATTAGCATCAGATCGTGGTAATCACAACTTTTTTTGTTGATAATTTTGTTAGTTTGCTTCAATTCTCTCCTTCTTTTAGGGAGATTAATTAGGAGGCTGTCAATTTCATTTATTTTTTCAAAGATCCAGCTCTTTGTTTTGTTGATTCTTTTTATTGTTTTCATTGTTGTTGTTGTTGTTGTTGTTGTTGTTTTTATCGTCGTTGTTGTTATTGATATCAAGTTCATTCATTTCAGTTCTGATTATTTCCTGTCTGCTGCTGGCTTTGGGCTTAGATTATTCATCTTTTGTAGGCATTTTGAGGTGGAGGATAAGCTTATTTTTTCAAGATCTCTCCTGGTTTTTAACGTAAGCACTCAGAGGTATAAGATTTTCCCTTAAGAATGCTTTCATGCTGTCCCTTAATATTTTGTGTCTTCATTCTGATTCTCTTCCAAGAATTTCTTGATTTCTGTTCCCATGTCTTCTTTGATCCAGTCTTCATTTAATAGGGTATTATTCAATCTTCATGTGTATGTGTATTTTCTTTCATGATTTTTTGCTGTGAATTGCTAGTGTCATGACATCATGATCTGATAGGATACACAGGTTAATATCTACTTTTTCATACTTTCTGAGATTATCTTTGATTTCCTTTGTGTACTCGAATATGATCTATTTTGGAGAAGGGTCCATGCACTGCTGAGAAAAAGGTATACTTAGCTAATTTTGGATGAAATATTCTATAGATGTCTGTTAAGTCCATTTGATTTATGGAATTGTTTGGATTAGCAATCTCTTTATTGTTTTTTCTTTGACAATCTATCTATTGATGATAGAGGAGTATTAAAGTCTCCCAGTTTATTATTACGTTGAGGTCCCCAAGCAGTTTTATGTCATGGTGTAATTTTTCCACATAATTGGGAGCGTTGGTGTTTGGAGAGTTTATATTTTATGGTTATATCTTCCTGTTGTATAATTCCCTGTACTAGTATGTAGTGGTTCTTTATCTCTTCTTATTAATATATATTTGAACTCTACTTTGTCTGATATAAGTATTGCAACTGCATCTTGCTTTCTTGGGCCATGTATCTGATAGATTTTTTTTCCATCCTTTCACTCGCAATCTGTGGATGTCATTAGCTATAAGGAGGATTTCCTGTAAGCATCATATTATTGATTTTTGTTTTTTGATCCAGTGTGCTAATCTGTGTCTGTTGTTTGGTGCATTAAGACCATTCATATTGTGTTAGGATTGTTATGTGGTTTTGGTTCATAGTTGTTGAGTGTTATTGGTGAACTGTGTGCTTTATTGGTAGTCTTTTGATAGAGTATATTTTTATTAAATTTCCTCAATGGATTTTGTGAATTGATTGCTTGTTTTTCTATCTGAAGTTCATCTTTGAGGATTCTTTTTAATGTTGATTGATTTTCTGTTCATGAACGTTGCAAGTTTGATCTTATCATGAAATGTTATTTCTCCATCGAATTTTCAGCTGAGTGTCCCTACATTTAGTGTTCTCTGCTGCAGGTTGTGGTCATTCAGACATTGAAAGATCTCATTCCAGGATCTTTTTGTTTCTAGTGTCTGAGCTGAAATCCTTATTGATTTGCCTCTAACTGTGATTTGGCATTTCTTTTTGGCAGCTTTTAATATTCTTTCTTGAGTTCCCTGTTATACATTTTGAATATATGTCTTGATGAACTTCTTTTTTGAATAGGCCTATCACATGTTCTGTATGCTTCCTGGATTAGCATATCTTTATGCTAATATGGAACAAATTTTCTTAACTGTTTCTTTTAAAAATTTTTATGTTATTTATTTACATTTCACTTTCTTCTTGTATTCCAATTACTCTTATATTGCTTCTTCTCATTTCAACCCAGACATTTTGAAAATTCTGCTCATGCTGTGCATTTTTTTTATTTTTTATCATCTGTGCATTCAAGCTTACTCAACCTATCCTCATTGTTGGATGTTCTTTCTGCAAGAGCAGAGGTTCTGTTTTCCACAGAAGTTAGTCTATTATTAAATTCTTTCATCATTCTTCTAAAGTGATTGACTGAAGATTTCAATTCTTTTACTTCATTTTTCAGTATGTCTATTTCTTTGATAATAGTTTGTCATCTATTGAGTTTCCTCATTTAGTCTCTTCATTACATATTCTTCATTATATATTCTTTTAGTTCTAGGCTTGAATCAGAGAGTCCCTGACCAGTGACTACTGTAGCTATTTGTGTATCTATGATTTACATTAACAGATGAGCCTCTCAGAAATGGCCACACTCTCATTCATCTTGCATCCACCAGTGCCTGATACATTGCCTGCTCTGCAGAAAGTTCTAAGTAAGTATTAAAGTGACATTTCCCTACCATGGTTCTAATGATTGATCTTTAAACTGGATTATACATTTGACTGGTAGTAAGAAAAAGTTATGTAACCAGTTTTAATTCTTTGGGAATATAGACCATATAATTTTTATCACTTTATAATTTTGTAAGAAAAAAGAAAAAAGAAATTCCTTGTATGATACCTAACTATAGAACCTACAAACCACTAAATAAAGAGCCTTTTTTTCTCTTTTTATTTCCTGGATCACCTTCTACTTCTCTATTTCCTTAATAAGTGAATTATATTCTTACCTAATTTATATAAATATGGAAAGTTGGAAATATTCATTTTTTATTTTGGGTTTTTAAAAATAATCATCATTTATGAATCACCTCCTATTGCTGTGGATCTTGCATAGATTATATCTAGTTCTTATGTCAGCACTGCTAGGCAGGTATTGTTATGGTCATTTTGGGAGACAAGAAACCATGGCTAACAGATGTTAAATACTTCCAAATTTGAAGTACTAAAACACTGTGAAAGAGTCATGCTGAATTTAGTTGTGAGAATGGATGGACATAAACATATTAATAGGTATCAAAGAGAAACCAACCAAAGAAAAAGCATGCTGGTACATCAGGGTCCTGGAGTTACATAAATCAAGGGAGTGTTTAGGGTATGAGGGGAGGATATGCAAGTCATCATAGTGGTACCTGTCACTCAGGGGTCTCTTACAGTAGCTATTTGCCAGGCCAAAGGGAAGTACTTCAATATTGTAACCATATATAAATGTGCTGACTAATTATCAAATATGAGCCTGATGTGGTGGTGCATGCCTATAATCCCAGCAACTCAGCAACCTGAGGCAGGAGGCTTGCATGTTGAAGCCAGTCTCAGCAACTTATTAAGGCCCTAAGCAACTTAGCGAGACCCTGTCTTAAAATAAAAAATACAAAAGTGCTGGGGTTTTGCCTTAATTGGTAAGCACACCTGGGTTCAATCCCCAATAGCATAAAAATCAAACAACAAACAAAACAAAACAAAAAAAATCAGATATGACTAAAAGAAAAAAAATATAAGTAAATTCTGGGTAATATGAGCAGGAGAGATTTCTTTCTTCAGTAATCACATAGTTGAAGGTTGAGACACTTATAACAAAAGACAGATGAACAAGAGGACAGCACAGAAGTTTAATGTGATTTATGCATAATACAGGAGGCTTCAGAAATGAGACCCAAAGAAGCTTTGAAATAAATATCAATTTTTACTAAATTTGATAGACCGTGATACAGACATGTGATCAGAAGACAAGAGGGAATGATCAAATGGTGATAACTTGAAGGAGGACCTGCAAGGTCTCTTTGTTCAGATTCTTTTTTCATCTTTGTTTCCAAGGATAAGAATTCTTCTTCCTGCTAGGCAGAGAGAAGTTACCTCTGGAATGAAGGTTTTGTTCAAGGAAGAATGAAGAACTCTTTTAGGACCTCCTTCAGGGGAGTATGTGAAGGTGACCTGGCTTCAATCAAATTCCAAGCTGCTGTGTTTAGGGTTGACATGTACTGAACCCCATCAGTAATTAAGCAGCCCTGAGCTCCTGAGAGGTAGCCACTGGAAAGCAGTCAGTGCTTGAATAAGAAATTATCATTCAAGATTCTTTATTCTGCATGCTTCCTTTAAGGAAAAAATAAACAAAACAACAAAAACCTGATGCACTCTAAATAGAACTCTTCAAATGAAAGGTTATAGAATCTTAAGAACAATCTGTTAATTCAAAAGTCCTAAGGAAAACTGTTTCAACCTTTTACCTGAATTGATTAGAGAATCACACTGGGATGTTAAAAGAAGGAGAAAATAATTGTAAAAAATCCTTGATATATACAAACTTGCATGGCTACAGTGTTGTGTAAAATTTATCCCTCCGAGAACTCAGAAATTTTAGACTATCAACTATAAAAGAGAAAAATAGCTTAACATAAAATGACTGTTTCTCCTGCGTTATTTCTAATGGGATGAGTCATGTCTTATTTTTACTAGCATTTTCTAGAGAATTTCAATGTAACATCTCTGTGAAGAAATTAGAAGACATGATCTCGTTCATAATACTTCCACTTACAAATAGTGTTGTTGCTGATGGATTCCAGACTTATTTGGACTTTATTTACCATCTTTGTGGAAAAAATTGATAAGAAAATCACATTCCTTTTCCAGGTATGACCTTGTCATTCTTCTATATTTTTGAATCTTGTTCTTTTTCTACTCCAGAAGAAAGTGAATATTATATTCCATTATCTATATTTGCCCCTCCTACTGCTATCATCACATATGTAATTGAGAAGTACTACAGTGGAGAGGACAAAGCTCTGGACTGAGAATTTCACAACTTACAGTTGAGTCTAACTTTTACATAACTTTAAATGACTAGAGTAAAAACTTGATGCAGCAATGGAGGAGAGCATTTGCAGTAGCCAATGTGAACATGCAGGACATTTTGAGTCTGTTTTCTCATTGGCTAAGAAAAGCAGTGTACTCCAACACAATACCTCATCATTCCAGAGTGTTTCTTTGGGGCAAACCCCTGTGCTAGAATGCGGGGAGGAAGAAGATCCTGACCTACCTTCAGGTTGTCGCTCTAGGGAAAGGGATAACAAAGCTGTTTGCCATTCAGGATAGTCATTCTGAGGAGAATTTTATATGCATGGTCTTCTGGGATACTATGGAAAGAATGAGCCAGGTATCAGAGGAGAACAAATTAATAATACTCTAACTGGAATGTTTTAGAGAGCCCCGAAGGATGAAGAGAAGCTAGCTGGATACATAGAGAAGTAAACAGCATTCTGGGTAAAAGAAGCAGACCAGCAAAAGAAGGGGAGAAAGAGATTTGCAAGTTTAGGGCATATCACCTATCTTGGAATTGCCGAGTGATGAAATGGCACAGGGGTATGATTGAAGATAAAGTTAGATATAAAGGAATTTTTAAGATCTTTATATAGTGAGAGGTGAAGATAGTGGAAGAATTTAAACAAATAAATAACTTGATCTAGTGTATCAAAACAAAATTACAATAAAATAAACTGGTGTATGTATGCATAAAAGATCTCTTATGCCTATTGCTAGAAAAAAGTGAATGCTTTGTGGTTTTATATAAATAGTTATTATTTTTGGTATTTTCTAAATACATGTAAAACATTCATTATATTTTGGTGGGAGGATAAAATGAGAGTTACACAAATCTCCCATGCAGACAAATTCTAAATAATTTATATGTGTATTCTGCCCTCAAGGAGGTGGTGTTTAATTCTTCACTCCTCAGAATAGACTGCACATGGTGACATCATTACGGAAAGTACACTGAGGATAGTAGGGGGGAAGGGAGTCATTTTACAGTAGAGAAATCTGGCAAACACTATCTCAGGAAAGTGGTCAAGGGGAACAACATCAGTTAAAAGTCTTGTTGATAAATGTTAACCTTTGATATGATGTAATAAAAATGGTACTTTACTTTCATGTACTTCCTACCCTGAACCCATAAGTGATATCTAACTGTGGAAAACAACAGAGAAATATAAATCGAAAAACTTTCTCTACAATATCTCAAAGTATTGCTTAATTTTGATGAAAACAACAAAAAATAAGAAATGTCTGAGAAATTGGCATGGCCAATAGAACCTAAGGAGATATGACAGCTAAATACAGTGTGGTTTCCTGGAGGCTACTCTGGAAAAGAAAACGGTCAGAGGTAAAAATTAAGAAAATAGAATAAACTGTAGATTCTCATTAATATTAATGTATAGATACCAGTTCATTAGTTGTAATAAATGTACCATACTAATATAAGGATTTAATAATAGAAGAAACAGAATATAAGTATATGGGAGCTCTTTGTATTTAATTTTTGCAACTTTTCTGTACATCTGAAACTATTCTAAAACTTTATTTTTAAAAAGTTATATTGAGAACTCCTTCATTTAAACTCTTCTATTGAATGATTGTCTGTTCTCTGTTGAAATAATAACAAAATACTCAAGGCTGCCTACTTTATAAGGTGAAGAAGTTTATTTAAATAAAAGTTTTGATCCAAGGTCTAATAGCCTCTGCTGAAGACCTCATTGCAGATGGTATCACAATGGAGTGTACACAAGGGGAAGAGATCCCATGGCAAGTCAAGAAGCCAGAGAAATTCCAGATCCAAACCTGCACTTTTATAACAATTTTTTCTCAAGGGAACTAATAGAGTATTATGAAAATTGTGTAGTCCCTTCAGAAGGCTCACAATGACCTAAATTCCTTCCTCAGGGTCACATCTCTTAAAGATCTCACCACTTCAACAACTCAACCTTCTAATGCGTGACCATTAGGAAACACTCAACCCATGTGCAATCCACAGCAATGATCCATTAATGGATGATAGTATAGAATTTATTACCAAAACATATATAGAAACAAACAAAACAAAAAACCCAAAACAAAATTAGCTTTGGGAATTAGGCCTGTAGAATATAGTATTAGAATGTGTTTTGTTTCCTGAAATGAACTACATTCTTCTTGATTCTATAGACTTGTCTTTGGTGAAAAACTTTGTGAATGAGCACCACATTAGGAGTCTTAGCTCTCCCATTGCATGACCTTGGGAAATCTCAGTTAAGAATTTATCTATAGAGTAGAGATGCCCAAATGCTATTGATTTGAATTCTGTTATTAAACAGATCTTAGAAGTACTATGCTTACTTTTTTAAAGACAGAGGGATAGTGAGAAAGAAAGAGAGAGAGAGAGAGAGAATCAATTTTATTTAGTTTTTCATTGCTCTGATACTTCACTGTGTATGTGGTGCTGGGGTTAGAACTTGAGGTCCCTGTGCATGCCAGGCAAGCATCACAACTGCTGAGCCACAGCTCCAGCCTTACTATGCATATTTTTAAGGAGTATTTGAAGGGAATAAAATGAAAGTATATGTAAGGAGCTTACAAATTGTAAGCCACTACAGAGATATAAATGGAGACCTTCTAGATTTGAACATCTAGAAAACACCCCCCTTTACAATAGCAATTTGAACATCCAACCCACAATCTTCTTTCCAAATCTCAATGGACTCAAAATATTCCCTCTCTTATTTTTCTCATGTCAACAATACACCTCAGAATTTATTGAACTATTGTACAAAAAATATTACATTTAATTCTGTTTAAAAAGACCCCTGGAGGACTGGAGCAGTGGCTGGGCAGTTACTGTGCTTGCCTGGCGTACACAAGTAGAAGGATTCAAACCTCAGCACCACGTACACAACAAAGTGTTGAAGCAAGGAAAGTCACATGAAAAACTAAATAAAAATTGCTTCTCTCTCTCTCTCTCTCTCACTGTCCATCTTTCTTTAAAAAAAGATGAAGAATACCACTAGAGGGCTGTGGTAGTGGGTCAGCAGTTATAGTGCTCGCCTGGCAAGCATGAGGATGCAGGGTCAAACCCCAGCACCATGTACACAACGAAGTGTTGGAGCAACAAAAGCAGATGAAAAATAAATAAAATTGATTCTATCTTTATCTCTCTCTCACTGTCCCTGGAGGGCTGGAGAGGTGGCTCAGTGGTAGAGTGCTTGCCTGGCTTGTGTGAGGACCCAGGTTTGATCTTCAGCATCACATACACAACTAAGTGCAGGAAAAACAAAAACCAGAAGAAAAAATAAAGTTGGTTCTCTCTCTCTCTCTCTCTCTCTCTCTCGCTTTTAGCTCTTAAAAGAAGAAGAATTCCAAGTGGTTTGGGGAAGTAGCTTAGTGTTACAGTCTTTGACTAGCATGTGACGGCCCTGGGTTCCATCTCCAAAATCACACAAAATCAAAAAACAAATAAATAAACCTCTTCTATCCTGCCAGAAATTAAATTCCTCCCCCTCAAGGTGTTCCCTATTTATTCATAAGTGGAACTCCTCCAGTCTCAAGGGTTTGCAAAATGAATCACTTGCTGTGCTGCCCGGACTCCACCCTCCATGCCTTGGAGGAAAAGAAGCGCCTCTTCACACAGCGGTTCTTTACTGTGGCCCATCCTGTAGGTTTTCACCCTCACTTGCTCCAACTAAAGGACGCAGATCGTTCCAAAGAAGGTCCCTTCAGGGTGTAATTTTAATAACATGTTACAGAAGGTCTGGCCATAACAGCAAATTATACTGAAGAGAATAACCTGGAGTTGTTGGTCATGGTCTGTGTTCCTCATTCAGATTTCTACCCCACTCCTGACAGCCTGCAGTGGTGGGCACAGCCTCATGTCTTCTACAGGTGCTTAGTTCTCTCCATACCCAGACTGCAGGTCAAACTAACTCTTGGATTTAGAAGATGAATTTTCTTCATCTTAACCCAAAGCTTTCTATATTGTTAGGGTTGTCATAATAAAATACCACAGAGTTGGTGACTCACACAATAGAAATGTACTTTCTAAGTTCTAAGCATAGAAGTTTGAGATCAGTAGTAGTTTCCTCTGAAGTTTCTCTCCCCAGCTTTCAGAAGGGTTCCTCCTCACTGTGGTCTCCACCCACTGACCTACAGTTTATTTTGTGTGTACTAATTTCTTATTAAAAAGACACCAGACATTTTGGATGACTGTCTACTCCAATGGCCTCATTACCTTTTTAATACCCCTATCCCAAAGACAGTCCTGTTGGAGGTGTTAATGGTGAGAACTTCAGCACAATGCTAATCCCCCCAAACACACCTCAAAATACTGGTGAGAAGTTGGAGAAATCCTGATCAGTCGCATAAATTTTGGAGGATGCCAATCAGCTCTGAACCGCTTCCATCTGAGTGCTCATTTTCTACTGCAGAATTGAACTCTCCCTAGGATAACTGAGGGTAGGAATCCCCATAATCTTCAGGTGTTACATCATCCTTTCAACAAGAGTACACTATAGCCTTGAAATTGTACCTTTAAAAAAATCCATGGCAATCAGAAATTAGTGTGTTATGCAAAGCCTCAGTTGTCCAGCCTTAAGTGACACCACATCTTCCTCTGAATTACCTATTCTAGCTGTGTTGCAAAACATTTAGCCTTGTTTATTTATAGTTTTTCCACCTCAAAAATTTGTAACATCACTGGGTCACCTCGTAGCAGTTGCACTGATCTGATGGTATTGCAATTTTCTGCCTGTTTGCCTATTTTTTCCATGTACACTGTGAATTCCTTTAGTGGGACTGTGACATATTAGTGGGACTGTGGAGCTTTTAATGCAAGGCCAGGCACATAACATGTGCACATTTTATGTTTTATGGAATGATATCATTGCATTCACTCTTAAGTAGGCATGAAATGAATACCACTTGATTGGTAGGCAGTGTGATAGTAGTGATGGAGAAATATCCACTTACTCTTGACCTGGCTTTAACTCTCCTAGCACTCACATAGTCAAATCACTCCAAATCAAGTAAGTATGTATTTTCTTTTCCTTTCTTTCTTTATTTTCTTTCCCTTTTTTCCTATTTTCCCCCTCATACTAGAGATCAAACCCAGGACCTCCCACATATTACTAGTTCTCTCTATTGAGTTACACTTCCAGGACTTTATTTTTTTTTTAATTTCTTAATCTGTTTCTTCTGGGAGTTCAAATTGTTCTGCATATTATAATCCAGTTTAAGTGGCTTAATGGTCACATCTATGAAATTAAAACCAAAAAATTGACTACTTGTTCTAGTACAACCACTAATCTTTTTAAATTACAGTAACTACCTCTGTTAAATAAAGCTGGCTTCTGTTGGCTATTCTATATTACACAGAAAAATTAGCCATTTTTGGAAGATGGAGTTCTTGAGCAGTTTTATTGGCATCACCTGACTGGGTACTCAATGCTGAACATGAAACTGCAGAGTAAGTCTCACAATAAACTAGTACTCTAGAAGGAGTATACGGGCTTTGTTAGTTTTTAACTAACAATTTTAGTTCAGTCATTTGTTTCATGCCTGAGTGATTTATAATAATTCTTTTTTGGTATTCCCAAAAAGTAGCCAAAAAAGGAAAACAAGCAAAAGTCTTCCTATACTTATCTCTTTTTTTCCTTTTTTTTTTCTTTTTTTGAACAGAGAGGGACAATGACAGAGAGAATCAATTTTTATTTAGTTTTTCATGTGACTTTGGTTGCTCCGACACTTGATTGTGTACATGTGCTGGGTTTGAACCCATATCCTCGTGCATGCCAAGCAAGCACAGTAACTGCTGAGCCACTGCTCCACCCCCTCCTGTAATAATCTTATGGAACAATCCACTCCTATTATATACCCCAAAGAACTAGACTACATTATAAATTTTCCAGTTGCAGCCATACATTTTCTCATGGAGTCTTACATAAGATGCCTAATTTTTGAAAGGTAAAGCAGTCAAACCTAGGCTTAAAATCTTCTCCATAGGATCATCTGAGCTTGGCCTCGGTTCCCAAATGTCACCAGGACCCTGTGGCCTGGAGATCCTAGACGGCTGTGGTCTGAACTGATCAATGACTTACCTATTCCTCCCTAGTCCTGAGCCATGAGAAACTGCAGTCAGGGGGAGAGCATGAGTTCTAAGGCCAGAGAATCAAGGTTTCAACCCTTAGAACAGAAAGAAGACAAAAGCGATCATGTTCTGAAAGTATTAAACAAGAGTTTTGGCAGATAAGAATATGAATAGGAAAGGTGGTATGTTCCCTTTTCCCACTTTATCTACTGTTAAGTGGGTCCATCCAAAAAAGTCCATGGTATAAATTATGATGTGATAATCTGACATCTGTGATATACAGCTAAAGGATTTAAAAATATTGTTTACAATTTTACTGAGAAATAATTTGACATTTTTAGGAAAGTTACAAAAATAATAGTACAAATAACATTCAGAGCCATTTGCTCAGATTTACCTGTTGTTAACATTTTGTTTTGATTTATACTTTATGCATAATTTCTAGACATTTAAGAATTAATTATGCAAATTTTGTTCCTTTTAACATGATGATATCAATATCTATTTCATAAGAGTAGGAAGACTTTCTTAGATAACTACCATATAGCTATCAACTTCTATAAATTTAATATTGATACAGTAAGTTATCTAATCTACTGTTTGTATTTGAATTTTGTGAGATGACCAAAATATGTCCTTGGTAGTATTTGCCCCTTAACACAACACTGTCTTGAGTCAGTACTACATTTAGTATCCTTTAATTGTGAATATTTCCACTGCTATTTTTGCTTATTATGTTTTCTTTTTCAAAATTTATGTTTTTAAAAAATATAGCCCACTCCTTTTTTAATAAATAAACGATTCCCCACTTATGGTTTATCTGATGTTTCCTCATGATTACATTCAGGTTCTATATGATTTTTTTTCCTTTTTATGATATCTTATTTGGAGGAATATAATGTCCATCCCATTGGTGATATGTAGCCAAGATCAATAGTATATTACGATTTTCTTCCTTTGCAACTAATAAGCAGTCTATGGAAATGTCCCTGAAGATCATGAGCCCACCCTAATCCTCATTAGAATTTTCTTCTAGATTTAGCATCTATTTAAAATTCTTGTCTGGTGCAGGGTTTTTTCTTTCCTGATGGACTCAAAATGCTGATTTTGAAACTCCAGCACTTTGTCCACATTTATCAGTGGACACTAAACATTGCATTCCAAGCAAAAGCCTTCCCTTTATTGGTCTGCCATCTATCTTTACCTCTGTATCTATCTCTGTATCTCTTTACCTCTACATACTAGGTCATATCATCTGTAAACAAGGACAATTTTACTTGTTCCTTTCCAATTCAAATGTCTTTTATTTCTTTTGTTGAATTGTTTTTTATAGGACATCTACGACTATGTTCAAAAGAAGTGGTGAAAATCAGCATCCTTGTTTTATTATTCATAATTTAGAAGGAAAGCTTTCAGTTTTTTCCTCATTGATATTAGCTGTGGGTTTTTCCTGTTATAGTCTTTATTTTGTTGGGCAACATTCCTTCCATTCTTAATTTGTTGAGAATTTTTATTACACACAAATAATATTGAATTTTATCAAATGCCTTTCACCATCTCAAATAGAATTAAGGGCTATATTCCTTTACATTTTTTAACTATATTCTTCACTTATAGCATGTAATTGCCTTATGTTTGGAAAAGGAAATATTTACCTTTATTTCTAAAGGGAAACCCTAGTCAATGCATAAATCCTTGTTAACCGGGACTTTATATTGTTAATGTATACCAAATGCCAGAAAGTGACTATGTGCTGGAGATCCTCTTTCAAAGAGCTCACATCCTAGGGATGTGTGATGTGTGTGCTGTTATCCTTTAGTTTTACTAAAGATTAATTAAAATATATGTCCTTTAGACTGTTAGAGCTGTATTACAATAAAAGCATTAGTATTTCAATATGGGTTGGAGATCTTGTCCATAATCTCAGTAGATAAAGAGCAAAATTTCAATCAAATTCATCCTTCTTAAGATGATAGATGGTTGAGTTAAAAGGTTAAGAAGAAAACCATTTATTAAATATAAAGCAGAGAACTCCATGTCTATTAGTACACTATTTTTTATTTCAGTTCTTCCTTTGAAACCCTAATCTGAGGAGGGTATTAAAGAGGAAATAAAACTCACTGATAACTTTTTATCTCTTAAACTATATTCAGAACAAAGAGAACTCTTGAGCAACATGGATGGTAAAACAACTGTGCCTTTTTAGGTGCTATGCTAACAAATCATATTGATCTTGATAATTTGTGGTTGGGATGCTCTTTGTGAAAGAGGTTAATGAACTAAAAATTGGACTCATGCATTATATGGACATATTTCTTAAAAGTTGAACCTGGAAGTCTCTGAGATTGTGCAACTGTGACCTTGGTTATCTCCCCTTTCCCACCATGCACGAATGATTTAATGACTTAGAACACAGGTGCAGTAGGTTAGGGGAAACTAGCATATACTGAGCAATTCTCATATACTGAATTTGACTGTGGTTTCTTCAGGAAATATATAAGGTAGACTTCCATCTCTATTACATAGATGAGGGATCCAAGATGAGGAGAAAAAGTGACTTGGGGGAGATGAAAGGGCTGATAATTGACTTTGCCCAGGTCAGACTAATTTCTTCCAAACTCTGGCTCTTTCTCAAGAGAAGTGTGTGGTGTGGTGTGTAAGTCCAGGGTAATTAATCATTATCTGTTTATGGAACTGTGTTGCCAACACTCCAGGACCATGATCAGAGAACAGCCTATATGCCAATAAGAATGGTCTGGAAGCACTTATCCAATCCCAGAGTAAAGCCTAATCCACGATTTAAAAATGAGAGTGTGAATTGAGCATTATGCTTTCCAAACAGCTTTTGCATCCATTATCTAATTTGATCAGCAATGGATTTCATTAAAATGAAAATCTTTTTATTAAATAATTAATTTGATTTGCTTTCATTACACTAATGGACAGGAGCTGAGCACAGAGGATAACATAAATTCTACAGGGCTAAAGCTTTGGCAGGCTAATTCATTCTACTGCTTTTGAACTTCTTTTTGAGCTCTCTCAAAGCAATCATATTAAGCTGTGCTGTGTATGATGGCCTGAGTCTCTTCTCCTTGCAGCCATCCAGGTGCTGCCTGCCACTTGGTAACTGGGCCAGTGTCTGTATATGTGTCTTGACAGATCCATTCTCACAATGCTGTGGCACTTAATTTCACTGATAAAAGCAAACTGGCAACCAGTTTAGACATACAAGGTCTGATCCCTATTTGGTAGCAGCTGCTTGGTAGAGCCTGTCATGAGGTAGATGGCATTGGCATTTGGGGGTTGAGTCACCTTCTGGAAAAAGGGCTGCGTTTTCTCCAAATGTATCCATGAAATACATTTATATGAATGACATTTGTGGTCTGGCAAACATTTATTTTAAAATTATTTGAATAGGGAAATAGAATAAAGTATAAAAGAAATAACAAAAGAGAAAATAAACATGAATATTTTCTGTGGTTATACTGGGATTTTGGATATATTACTCACACACACCAAATGCTATAGACTATGTTTAAAAATGCCCATTTGACAGGTGTTTGGTTTTAAGATGGTAGATATTACTAAGAGACAAAAAAGAGCTAGGATTGACACAGAAAAAGTTTGGCTAAGTGTTTTAACATGGGTCTAATGATAGCTGGGATCTATATAGTCCATTTAACCATTAGATTCATCTTCAAGAAACTTGGATAGTATATCCAGTGATGAGTAAGAGTGTGGATATTTGAGTCTGAGTACCACGTTTAGTTTCAATCACAAATAATTTGTGTGAGTCAGCTACATCTGTATCCACATGAGACTAAATCTCCAAAGTGACCAGAAGTCTCCTGCCAGCTAGACGGGGCACTCAGAACTTCTCTGAACAGTGCCTGAGATGCACCAGCATTCTTTTCTTAAATTTTGGATTTCCTTTTGGTAGTTTCTTAGCAGAACATGTTTACTACCTTTCTCCTAATAGAAAACTATAACAGACTACTGTATCTATTGACAGTGTAGTCAGAGGTATCTGAATTCTAGTCTTTGCTTTACCTATTGTTATCTGTTTGACTCTAAGCCAATAATGTAAACTGTGTGAGCCTGAGTTCCTATAGTATTAGCATGGTAATTATATTTCCTCTGTCAACATTTTCAAAGCTTTGAGGATAATGTATATGGATAATGTACAAAAGGGATGCACTCCAGAACCTAAAACATAATAGGTATTCAATAAATGATGTCTATCCTCCTGATCTTATCATTACAGTCATTTTAAATCTTTACTCTAATTTAAATATATCCTTATTATACTTCCAAGTTTCTATGATTCTTTTTAATTTGGGAAGCATTCTATCCCTTAACCCATGTTGTCCCATCACTCCAGTTATGGTACCCCTATTAAAAACTTAAATTAACATCACATACCACTTATGGTGACTTTAAAATAACATTTGATTATTTATTATGTTTGTAGAATTGAAAACAAGCATAATATATAGAGTTGACAAGCCTAATTCTCATAGGGACCTGCATCACCTAGAAAATCTAAATGTTATTATTTATACATATATACAACCATCCAGAAGGAAGGGAGAGGGAGAGAAGAATATATACCAATCTGGAAGTGGGATGGGGGAGATAGAGGGAACTGAACCTACAGTGTGAACTTTTGCTCAAAAAAGAGGTTCCTTTATATGTAATTAGATGTGACAAGAATTTCCACATTCACTTTGAAAAGAAGAAAAATAGCTCTGATTTACAAACACCTTGTGCTCACTATGCCTGCTACCTCATTTTAATATGCAAATAGTCCTGAAAGCTGGATTATCCTTTGAGTTTTAGATATTAAAATATGAATGGACTGGAGAGGTGGCTCTGTGGTAGAGCACTTCTCTTGTATGTGCAATTTTTTAGTCATTTTTTGTTGCTGTGACCCAAAGACCTGTCAAGAAAAATTTTAGGAGGAAAAGGTTATTTGAGGGCTCATGGTTTCAAAAGTGTTAGTCCACAGATGGCTGAACCCATTTCTCAAGGCTTGAGGTGAGTCTAAGCATCATGGATAAAGGCATGGCTCCAGGAAGCACAGAGAGAGAGAGGGAGAGAGAGAGAGAGAGAGAGAGAGAGAAGAGAGAGAGGCTCCACACCAGACACAAAATATATAACCCAAAGGCATACCCCCAATGACCCACCTCTTCAAGCCTCACACTACCAGCATATAGTTACCAAGTTACTAGTCAATCAGGGACTTAATCACTGATAGGGTTAAGGCATTTATAACCCAATAATTTCACCTCAGCCTTCACGTCGTCACATCTGAGATTTGGGGGATACCTCATATTCAGGCCATAATACATGAGGACCCAGGTTTGAACCCCAACACTACATATATAACCAAGTGTTGGAAAAACAAAAAACAAATGGAAAAAAATAAAATTAACTTTATTTAAAAAAATATGGAGTTAAGCAAAGTCACTTAGATTTTTAAGTTTACACAATTGGAGAGTATTTGAACTGGAATTCAAATCCTACGATAGTTGAGTTGTATTGTCTATTCTGATAATGAGACTCTACTACTTAGAAAGCACAGATTAGTAAGCATGGAGAAGTATTCTATAAATGGTTCTAATTTTGATAATTGCATTCCAAAGAGGTTTCATTTCAGGTTGCTATAAAGTTATGCAGAATTTTTACTGATGTCACCGATCACTTCTAAGGCTGTTTCACCAACTTAAAATTGAAGGTTAGTTCTACAAAGTTCTAAGTTCTTCTAAGACACTTGCCAAACTCATACCATTGAAAATCCCTGTCTAAGGGTCTGGAGTGGTGGCTCAGCAGTTATGGCACTTGCGTGGCACAGGCTAGGATGCAGGTTCAAACCTCAGAACCACCTACACAACAAAGTGTTGAGCAACAAAGACCACATAGAAAGCTGAATAAGGTTGATTATCTTTTTCTCTCTCACTGTCCCTCTCTGTTTAAAAAGGAAAAAAATAAGAAAATTCCCATTGGATTATCATCCAACCAATGGCATCAAATGGGGAATAAATTAAATACTTGTCAACTAATCATTGAATATGAATTGGTTGTGGAAGGTTGATATTTCAGTTAACATAATGGCAGCTCCTCCTTTGCCCTATATTAACTATTCTCCATAAAAGAGCTAGAATCACAGAGGATCTTGTAATTTATTTATGGCATGACAAACCAGTAATATTTCACAAATGGGAATGTTTTTCCAGGTCTTCAAATAAAAGAGAATTGTATGAATACAGGATCATTTTAATACAAATTCTTGGATGAATAGTCTACTTTCCCAAACAAAATAGTTTCTAACGTTACTGAATTTAAGATCTGAAGGAAATATGACATTTTCTTCTGGAATAGCTAAAAATAATGTTTCTTTGTGGCAAGTTATAAATTTAAGCATAGTATATCAAGACCAATATCAAGTATGATCATTCAATATTTTTGATATGCAAGAAGGGACTGGACATTTGAGAGCTGAGAAAAATACAATTTCTGATATTAAAGAACTCAAAATGAATTGGGAGTGAAAATTAATTGCTTAGCAGTATAGTACTAAGAGGAAAACCATTGAGCAACTTCACTTGGGAGGGCAGGGGAAATAAAGAGTTGAGAATTAGATATATTTGATTTGAGTTCCTATTGAAATATACAGGTATCTCAAACAAGTAGAGTTTGACTAGAACAACAAATGAGTTTGGTCTGTCTTGACTAAGATGTTTTTAAATGATTTTTATTTATATTAGAGTTGGTTTTAAATGTACTGATCTAATTGGAGAAGCATCTAGCATTTCTTGAGAACTTAGCATGAGTCAGGTGATGGCAGTTATCTAAGTCCTCTGGAGTGGGCATGTTTGCTGTTCAGATGCACGAAGGTCAGGTGACGCCTTGTGACACATAGCAAATGAGAAGGGACTGGGGATTTGAAGCTATAACTGCTCAAATTTAAGGTGTAGATTTTACAGAAGGTATTCCAATGCACCAGCTCATAGGTAACATGGTCTATAATGGTCCTAGAGGGGCATTCAGAGACAGATAATAAATTTCATAAGATTTCATAAGACTGACATAGACTTCCGACAACACACTGGCTTTGTATTCAATGCATCAGATCATATTCAAAATTTTCCATTTACTCACCATGTGACCTTGGCTACATGATTCATCTTCTTGGAACATCTGGTTTTATCTATAAAATAAATGATAAAGACATAAACTTTGCAAAACATCTGGGTGGCTGGAAATGAAGCATGGATCAGAACACCTATCTGAGCTTGTACATAGGCGATCTATAAATAGTTGCTCACTTCTTTACAAACCATGTTCTCTTTCTGAATGGGAATCCAGAAAAAGAGTGCTCACTGCCTGCTTCAGTGAATGTGCCACAGTTTTAGAGCAGGGCTTCTCAAATTCACTCTATAAAGGAACACTGGAGGAGTTTGCTAACTGCAGATTCTGATTTAGTAGGTCTGGAGGTGGGGCAGGGCTAAGATCCCAGGAGGCAGTTCTACTGATCTTTGTCACCACATTTTCACCGGCAAGGTTTGTATTGTCTGAGTTTTTCCTTTATTGTGTTGTATTAAGTCCCCCTATTCCAAGTCAATTTCTTCTTTCTTTGTCTGTGACTGTTTTCATTGTCACAGGTGGTGTCTGCTGTTGGACCCTTTCCCAACACATGGAGTGCTTGTTACATGAAAGAAAAATTGAGCAGGAGAAAAGCCTTCATGAACAACTACATTACTACATTCCTTAAAGCAGTTCTTTACTACTTTAGAGTTTACAGTGTGCCCTCCAGAATATGATCCCATGAATTTGCCTAATAGACATTCTTTGAAAGTCTACTATGTCTGAGGCAATGAGGGAGCAGAAAAGAATGAGACAGAACGTCAGGATGCTTGTAATTTAGCAAGAAAGAAAGGCAGTGGGGCTTCATTCAAACAGGATTTGGTAATAAGATTCAGAGTAAAATAATGAACAGAATCATATCCAGGGATAGAGGAGAGTCCTGACTCCTCCAGAGGTGAGGAGGAGGCCAGGGAAGGCATCCAGAGGTGATTAGAGCTTCACAGGTGATTAGAGCTTCACCAGCTCTATTCATCCAGACATTCTCACATCCCAATGTCATATCTCTAGAAGCACCACTGCTGTATCCTTGCAATCACCCAGTAGTGTGTATTACATTCCTTCTGTTTACCAGGTACAATGTAAGACAATGATATGCATTATCTCAAACAATCTTCATAATCTCCCCATGAGTTAGGTACTACTGATTTCCCTGATTTGCAGAGGAGCCAATGATGTGCATACAAATGAAATAGGTTGCTTAGCACTAAACAGCAGGGCCTGAGTTTAAACCTAGGAATTATACTAAGATTTATGTTCTTAACCATAATGCCACCCTTACCTCAGTTCACTTTAGGATAAGTGATCTCAACTATATGTATTTATATGGCAGATATGTTAATAGTTTCAATTTTGTCGTTAAGGAATCTAACGCTCATTAGTTTCCCAAATAATTATGTGAATACTCTGGTTTCTCTTCAGATCGTATAAATCTTTCGCCTTTTACCAAATAATTATGTGAAACATGAAAGTTTCACTTACGTGAAACTTAAGACTTAAAGTTTTCTACTTCCCTATTCCAAGTTATCCAACAACTTTGTGCAGTATCAGTCATAATCCTGAAAGACATAAGCCCCCTACACCATAATCTCTAATGTTGAGATCCAAAAAAAATCAATATCCCTCAGATTATAATCCCAAACATCATACTCCTAAAAGATCAAAACCTTTCAAATGAAAATTTCCATTAAAAAAAGTTTTGTAAGAGTAGTGGAAAGCTGAATTCTGGGAAAGGGATTTCCCATGTGATTCAGAAACATCAGCAAGTCTTTTGTCTTCATTTGTGTTCATTCCAGTTGATAATATTCTAGGAGCTTTTAATGAATGAAAGCTACACTCACCTTTAGAAGGCAAGGAAGTTACTGACTGCTTTGGAAATAATTATGTGCACAGTAGGATAAGAAGACATGGAACATTATTATTCAATCACCAGTATTGTTTCTACCAAATCAGTGATATAGATAGCAGTGCTGTGGAATGGATTTCTATGTGCCCACAGCATCACAGAAGCATGGCACCAAAGAAGGAAGCATTTAATAGCGAATGCTCATGTTGGTGTACATTGTACCATAGAATAATTTCAAGAAGAGCAAGGATACATGGTAAATGCATGTGAGAATGTTCTCCAAAGACAGTCATACCTTAAAAAAACAAGAAGCTATTTCATTGTGACACAAAACTTTAAAATAATGGTCATGCCAGATCTGCTCTTATGGACTACTTCTGTGTCATTGTCCATAATCTATTCATGAAATATGCCTTTCAACATGTCTAAACTAAACCTTTCTATTTTTAGTTTTTACCTTTTTTAGTTTTTCCCCATTACTGTATATTGTCAGTATTAGCTTTTCACAATTTACTATTCTATATTTTTCATCTTTGCATCTTTTCTGATACCTGAGGTCTAAATTATGGAAAGACTTTTAGATGGTTGTAATTTATTTTATGTATTTGTTTTTTTACAAATTTGACTTGAAAAAAGTGCGCTATCACAATGATGACTTTGTTTTTTATCATTGCACAGGTAGGTAAAATCATCGAAACTCCCTTGACAAATGAAGAGGTAGCCTTTCATAATCTGCATTTGTACAAGTTTCTCAAGATTTTGGTTCTTTGGGCAACTTCATGTACAGTGATGGCCATAGTATTTTTTCTTTTGTTATTTGTTTTTCTTGGTACTGGGGATTGAACTCAGGGTCTCTTTTACCTCTAATCCCAATCCCTTTTTTAAATTTTGAGAAAGGATCTTGCTAGATTGCTGAGGCTGACCTCAAATTTGCAATCCCCTGCCTCAGCCTCCAAAGTTGCTGGAATGAAGAGTCACATGCCATGGCATCTGACTCCACTGTGGTTTTTGATAAACTTCATCTGTTATAGTTTGGATGTGAGGTGTTCCCCCAAAAGCTTAGGTGTGAGATAATGCAAGAAGGTTTAGAGGTGAAATGCTTGGGTTATGACTGCCTTAACCCTTAAGTGAATTAATCCCCTGACAGGGATGAATGGAGTGGTAACTGAAGGCACCTAGGGTGTGGCTAGAGGAGATGGGTCTTGGGGGCATGTCTTTGGGCTACATATTTTGTATCTGCCAAATGGAGTCCTCTCTGCTTCCTGATCATCATGTCTTAAGCAGATCTCCTCCAGTGCACTCTTCCATCATAATGTTCTGCCTCATTCAGGCCCCAAGGAATGAAGCTGGCTATCTATGGATTGAGACCTCTGAAACCATGAACTCCCTACTCCCCAACCAAATAAACTTTTCCTCTTCTAAAATTGTTCTTGTCAGTTCTTTTTGGTCACAGCAGCAAAAAAGCTAAGACTAAAAAAGCATCAAAATACAGATTATCCATCATTGAATTTTAGATGACTTTAGGTCATCTAAAGCTAGGTACACATTATTACCAATAATAGTAGTATGGGTTGATATATTTCATTTTTAGATATATTTGTTTTTGAACACATTTTTCTCATGAATGCTATATTTGCAATATTCTTTAGTAAACTTAGTGTTTATGCTTGCAAAAATGTGTGTTACTAATACCTGGTTTATTGTATAAAGTGGATTATCCAAGTTCTTTTGTGTTTTATGTTTTATAAGTAAATCCCCTTTTAATAATGTGGATATGTCTTTTAAGGAACTTTTAAATTTTCTAAAATTATATATTTTTGGATTTTGGTATTTTAGTATTTTTAGATTTCAGTGACTTCAGACTTCAGTGGTTTTGCTTTTGGGGAAATCTGACATTCAGGATTATGACATTTAAGAATGATAGCAAGAACCCCACATTTTGCAGATCTTAAGATATAAATGGGGTTGGCAAATTATGAAGTCCACATACACATTCCTTCATGTCCTATATATGAGACCAGAAAACAGTTCTGTTCATTTCACAGTCTATAGGTCTATAAATATTATTCTGCTCTTGTTTCCAAGTCCTCAAGTTAGTAATAACACATTCTGATTTTTGTCTTTGGCTCTATTTTCCCCTAGAGCTTTATTTTATTTCTATTGCTTTTCTTGATTTCTGAATTTCTTAAATATTATTACCTATTTGGCTTTTTGTCCCTATTTAAAGAAGTCCCAGGAAATGAACTTATTTCACCTTCTGGAGGTTGGAGAAGAAACTCTTAAAAATGTTATTGGCTTACAAAATTATTATTACCTGTATCTCTAATTCTTTTCCTTTCTTTCCTCACTTTTTCTATTTATTGTCAATCTTTCCTTCTGTTTTTTTTTTACTTTCACTTTTTGTTACTTCCTTCCCTGCCTTCTTTCTCTCTCTCTATCCTTGCCTTTTCTCTCTCTTTTTCTTGAATTTGAGAGATGTATTCCCATTTAAAATTTCACTATGTCTTTTCTATATTTATAATAGCAACATGACAACATGATGTCCTGTGAAGAGCTGAGTTTTTCAGTCAAACAGAACCACATGATATTTGATCCTTACCACTTCCCAATTTTAATAACATTGAAGTCTCATAGACTTCATTTGCTCATCTGTAAAATGGAGGTAATATTACATTTTTCCATAAACCAAGCACCTAATATTGGTTGACACTCACACGAGGTGCACAATAAATAGTTCTCCTTCAAGAATAGAAAATATTTTTAAAAGTTATAGTCAGTCATGGTGTTTGGCTTTCTTTTTGCTGTTTTTCTTCATGAATTGGTATGACTCTGTCTTGCACCAGATTGTAAAATATCCATTGGCAAAGACTATTTCTCACTGATATTTTTGTCTCAATTGCCCAGTACAGTGCATTGTACATGATAGATGCATAGTAAGTAGAATATTCATAGAGTGGAGCCTCAAATTAAGCAGGATCAACCAAGGATGCAGACTTCACTATCAGACTGGTGGGCACTCTTTCTCATTCTCACCCCCAAGCAGCTTCTGATACCAGGAAAGATCCAGCTTGTTCCTCTGGTGAGAGATTGTTGGCAGCCTTTCCTCCAAATTGGAGAGTGGAAGGAAAGATTACTCGACCAGCTGCCATCAACAACTTAGCAAACTTGAATGTTTAGGCAATTAGAGGCTTCCCGTGGTTTTCCCCAATGCTCTTTTCAAGTATACTATTTTTTTAAGTCAACTGAACAATGTGCTTAAAAAAATAGCACAGTGCTGCAACTCCAGCCCACAGAAATGCAGGAGAAATCGGTTATGCATTTCCTCTCTGGAAGCTTCTTCTACATTGCTTGGAGACACTGCTACCTACTGCTGACATACTGATATTCCTGAGGTCCCCACTTTATGCACCGGAGTCCTACCCATTCTACACTCTCTTCTGGAACAAACTTAGCCTTCCACCTGAGGGCCCCCAAATCTCTGAGCCTCTGGTCTTACCTTTCCTTCCTGCCCTAACCTACCTAGATACCATATTTTAAATATTTTATGAGTGCCAAACAAGCACTTGAGCTCATCATAGGAGTAAAATTTGTATATACCTTCTAAATTAATTCACAATCTACATTTGCTTCCTTGGTGAATTGCATTAGCAACCACATCATCCTCACAACATTGATGTGAATTGATATTATTACCATCATTTTGCCAATGAGGAACCTAAAACTTAAAGAACCAATGTAGCTGCAAAGTTGAAAAGTTGGCCTTCAACCCCAGTTCATCCTACTCCCATGACAGTTTCTCTTCCTTTAACATTTACCAGAAAGGAAAGATTGTAGATGAAGAGGGGAAATGTCTATTCCTCATTGAAGCAATTATAAGATTCCCTCACCTGTTGTCAAATTAATCAGTCAGATGAATCTATTCCTTGCCTCCTTAGACCACCTGCTCTGCTTAGTAAAAATCATGAATTGAATGACTTACAATTTTTACAATGTTGAATGTATTTTGTTTTATTAAATGGCACAATACTGTTTGAGATTATATAGGTAAATAATACTTCAGTCATTGCTGAAACAAAGTTATTATTGATAGAAAATAATTGTGTATTTCTGGGATTATATCTCAAAAGTAATGAAAAATTGATAAACTAGACTTGTACATTAAAATAAATACCTATTTGAAAATTTTCTATGAGCAAAATGCCATTTTTGACCCATAGGTAAGGCATAGATAAAATCTAATAGGATGAAAAGCTGCTGATAAAGATAAAGCAGTTTAAAGGATGTGCATACTCCCATTATCCTCTTTTTGTCACTACTTAGATCATAAATAATGTTGAGGTTAGACATTCAAGAGTTAGCTTATGGAGTAAAGTGGAGAGGAAAAATGTGAGAACAAAGCTTTTATTTATGTTACTAAGCAGTTTTTCTGGTAGAAGATATTCTCTTGACTTATAAAGGTGGTGGATTTGCAAAACACTTCTATTATACAGGATTGATATAATGCTCCTTACTTACAACATGAACTATAATTATTTGTTAAATTTTTATTAAGAAAGAACTCAATAGATATAACTCTTAAAAGTCCAAATGAACTTTATGTAATATAGACAGTAATTCTTCATGCTAGCAAAACCTTATACCAACTGGACTTTATACCAATATACCAATATTTACATTGCAAGATCTATCATAGGTAGGAATACCCCAGGTAAGGGGAGAGGAATCCATAAAATGCCAAAATGGTTCTTCTCACAGATGGAACAGCAAATGGTTCTTGAATTCCTGAAAGTTTTCCTCAGCTTGTCAGACTCAAAAACATAAATCAAAATGAAGTGTATGGAATTGGAAGTCAGGTAGATTTGGGTTTTCATTTTAGCTACCCCTTTCAAACTTGTAAATGTAGTTAAATTCAATATTCTCTATATCTTTGTATACACTTTAAAAAGTAAGATGAATAATTGACTCCCATGAGGCAGGCAGAGAAAATCAGAATTTTAAAAAATAATAAAAATGTGTATGCTCATTTGTATTTATAGTATGGGGGTATTACAGAAGAGACATGTGATTGGGGAATGGATGAAGTGGAGGAGATCCTGAACTAGAATATGGTTTAACTTACTTTGTCAATATCTATGTATACATGAATATGTAATGATTCCTTCCTATAGGTAAGACTATAGTAAGCACATCAAAAAAATAAAAACTAAGGTGAAAATTTCTCAGTGGTAGATTTGTTGAGGTTTAAATATCTGCTGTTGCTCCTAAGACCCTAGCAAAGTACTTAATGCACAGGAAGAAGTTAGCAAGACATTGCTATTATATTGCTCTTTGCCTGTCAAATTCACATTGATAAAGCTTGAGAGATTACTATATAAAATATAAGATAGTCAAGGTATCAAATAGGAGCTTATTCTATATCAGTAGGCAAAATGCAGGCAAATGCTCTGCATTTCTTCCCCAATATAGAGTTATAAGAGAAGCCAGATTAGCAAGCATAAAAAATTGTGAATATGAAAACAAAGCAAGACAAATCCAACTCCTAGGTATTTACCCAATAGAAATGAAAACATAAGTCCACACAAAGACCTGTACTTAAATGTTCATGGCCAATGTACTCGTTGTAGTTAAAGTCATAAACAATGTAATTGTCCATCAACTCATAAAAAATTTTATAAATAAATTTAATATATTTATATGATGGAATACTAATCAATGAAAAGGAATGAACTATTGATATATACAAGACACAATAAATTCTATAAAGCACTATACTAAATAAAAGAGGGCAGACACATTATATTAAACTCTAAAAAAGGGAGAGTTATATTTACAGATATCATCAATGATTGTCAAAGACCAGGTATGGAATGGAAAGTTACTAATAATAGAGAGGCAGGAGAAAGGATTTGCAGTATTGTAAACAGATGTAGATATTATGACTGCCATTTCATTACTGCATATATTTTTCAAAATGCACCAATTTACACACTTAAAATTGATGATGGTTTTTATATGTAGCATATACCTCAGTAAAGTTAACAAAACAAAAAATAAAGTAACAGATCTTGGAAATATCAAGTGATTCTTTTTAATCAAACCCAAAGGTGGATTATTACCTATTTCCCCAAAGACCAAACTTTTCTAATCTGAGCAAATATGGCTAAATCAGAATCCCCATATCATCAGATCACATTCCAGACTGTCATTCTAGAAAACTAGATATTTTTACTCTTATTTTGTTGACAAGAAAACTAAAACTGGATGAGGTAATGTATCTGGCAAGTGGAATTTCTGACTTTTGAACCCAGATTCCCCCACCCCATGACAAAATTTGTTTCTTCTAAAAAGCTTTTCCAGAGAAAAAAGAGCAAAAGAAAAAAGAAGGAAAATGTTGTGATGACGAGTACTCACAACCACAGGTACGATTACACATGCACACATACACGTGAAAATGCTCCGGAGTTAACTGAGACAACAGTGTATTCAAACCCAAACACAGTACTTCTGTGATTTTAGCTGCTCTGCAAGTAGCATTCCATTTGCCTAGGTTGGTGGTGAATTTTAAAATTGGGTTGTCAAATTCTTTCTCCACATCCTGAGAATATAGCATACTGTGTTTCCCAATGTCCCTTGTAGTTAGTTTGGCCATATGATTCAATTGTATGTTGCAGAATATGAGCAAAAGTGTTTCTCAATGTTTAGAGAACATCCCATCCTCAACACAAACACACACACACACACACACACACACACACACACACTACTATCAAGTTACTCGTATAAAATTAGAACCAGTCTGCAGTGTAATATAAGCAGTAAATAAACATGACATATTGAGCTAACCATCCCTGTAGATGTATTTATCATCATAACCTGGCCTATTCTAGCTAATTTAATAGGTTAGACTCATTGTGGGACTAAGCATCATAGTGGTTGTATAGCTTACTCTGGTCTTTTTTATTTAACCATTCGCCAAAACTCAGCTCATGTAATTTTGATTTCATAGTGTAGCCAACTCTGGATATTCAATCCGCAGTAAGAGATAATTTGTCTTAAAGCCTGGAGATGGCTGGCTTTGATGCTCTTGCATGTAAAATAAACAGTACCTGGAACCAGGATGGTCTCAGGATCTCAAGGAAGAGTAGAGGAGAATTTGCCCTGAGAAAGGCTTTTTCTTACACTAAGCTTTCTAAGGCTTTGTACCCTAGAATACCAGGCCAAGTCCATGTTTTTATGCTTGCCTCTTCTGGAAGACACTTGCATGGAAGAGGGGGTTGAATTGCCAAGGAGGACTAAGTTTCCTGGAGACAATACTCATCTCAGCCATATTGAGTTTGTCTCTGTGCGGTCATATGTATTGCCAACACTGGTTTCCTTTGGTGTGCATTTTTCTGAGCCACCACAGCTGACATACAATTTTCTTGACACATTTTTTTTTCTTCTTTAACTCAGCTAATACCAATGAGTCAAGTCTTATATTGGCTTGGGAACTATTCATCCTCCTTAAGAAGACTATTCATATTTCTAAACCCATCCATTATGTGCTGATTTTAGCAGTCAAACATTCAAAGTGCTCTGGAGACACTCAGACATTGTTCAGCCAATGATTCATTCTCTCTCACCAGTATATAGATTTAAAAAAAACCCAGAAGTTTAAATAACAAAAGTCTTACCTCCCTTACAGTGTCTTATAGAAGTTATCAGCTAAAGGAGTTGCTTATGTTTTGCTTCAATAGACATATATGGCATGTAAGAAAGAACCAGTTAGATCTAACTTCAAATCCTTGTAAAAGTCCTTCTGGATGTTTGAAACCTGCATCAATTTGTTTCAACTCTCTCACCTATAAAATAAGAAAATTAATGCCATGTACTTTGGGCAAATGTATCAAATGTCCTTACTCTCTCTTTTCTCAATTTAATACAGAATAGCAACCACTGGGTGTCCCCCCTTTGAGTACATTGCATTCTATACTGTAAGTATTTGTATTTATTTGTAAGGTGTTTCTAGAAAGTTCTTAAGCATCAGATGGGATGTCTGATGAAATAATTCATTGAGATTACTTGAAAACTGACTGTATTTTAATAAATTACATATAAATGCATTAAATTTGAAAGAAATTTTCAGTGTTAAATATCCCAGAGTTTTAGACTGGATTACCTTGACATCATAGGCTTATACCTTAATAGCCAAAGGGTGAAGGCCACCATATATTATGACCTAGTTCATGTGTACAGTGAAAACAAAAACATTGTAGTGTCCAAATCTAATAAGAAATTGAAATTTTGATTAGTAGGGAATAATCTGTTGCTTAGAATATCTGAAAATTAATCATACTAAATACACAGAAAGTTCCCTAATTCTAGAAGTATATAAGTAGGGCTGGATGACAATTTCCTAGGGCAAAAATGGAGGGATTGTGATTGGATGGTAGAATAACAGTGGTAAGAGTGGCCTGAGACTTACTAATTGTGTAACATTATAAAAATCACTTAAACTCATTTTTTAGTTTTATTTTAAATGTTAGACTCAGAATCTCTATCCTAGAAAATTTTTATAAGAAATTTCTGTAAGATGAAAAGTTCAAACAACAGATGCTGGAGAGGTGTGGGGAGAGGAGAACACATATATTGTTGGTGGGACTGCAGATTAGTGGAAATGCTCTGGAAAGCAGTATGGAGACTCCTCAAAAAATTAGGGATGGGACCACCATATGACCCCTCTATCCAACTCCTGGGTATTTTCCCAAAAGAAACAAAGTGAAACAAATCAGTCTCAAAAAACCAAAAGTCGAATGTTCTCACTGATAAGTGAAATAAGGAAAAGAACAGAGGAATAGACAATAAGGGAAGGAAATGGAGGAAGGAGGAATGAAATAAGGAAAAGTTAATGGAAGCAATCTCACATACCCTGCTCATGTCCATATATAAACTTATCATAGTGAATCTCATCAACATCTGTATCAAGTCACTAAAAAGAAGCTATTTTGTAAAAAACAGAAGGACCAGTAGAGTGAAAAGAAAGCAAGGGCTGGGGGAGTATACTGGGGGTTGAATTAAAATAAGTTATACTGCATGACTTTATAAAAATATTAATGTTTATCCTCTTGTCAATTATATCTAAAAAGAACAGGGAGTGGGAGGAAGGAAGGGGAGGGGAAATGCTGGAACTGAGTTAAAATACAGTATAATCCAAGCTTTTATAAGTAAGTCATTACATATACCATTGTCACCTATATTTTAAAAAGCATGTTTTTCATATGTATAAAAATAAATAAAACATCTGTTTAAAAATAAAGTCATATATTACAGTGACACAGCTACATTAATGTTTATAGCAACACAAGTCAGAATAGCTAAATTATGAAATCAACCCAGTTGTCCACCACTAGATGAATGGATCAAGGAATTGTGGTACATATGTAAAATGGAGTTCTAATCAGCTATCACAAAGAATGAAATCACAGCTTTTTGCAGGTAAAAATGAATGGAAATGGAAAAAATACACTAAGTGAAATTAGTCAAACTCAGAAATGTAAAGGTTGAATTTTTTAACTCATATGTGGAAGTTAGAGTAAAACAAAATATAGGGTGAGAGATAGGCAAATTTATATGTTATCCGCATCAAGCTCAGAGTAACTTACAATCTGGGGGAAGTCTAGTTACATAGGAGAGAGACGAGAGAGGGGAGGAAGGACAGGAGAGGATGGGGAGGGAAAAGAGGTTTTTAAATACTGTATGGTATACTTTACTCCCCAGATACGCTGAATAATAATCATACTAGAAAATTTAATATATATATGTGTGTGTGTGTGTGTGTGTGTGTGTGTGTGTATAATCAGCAGAAATTCAGTGGAGATAAGAGACCTGAGAGTGCTAGGAGCAGGGGATGCTAGGCAAGGATTGGATCCAAGCTATAATGCCATAATGTGTGCATGTAAGATCATATAACAACAAATCTCTTCATTATGTAAGATTATAATACACCAATAAATAAGTAAACAAACTCACCAAAAAAAAAGAAAAAGAAAAAGAAGAAAAGAAATGTCTACAAGGTACCTAAGCAGTGAGTAAACATAAGAGGCAGCAAAACATGGTGCCTAAGGTTATGATTAAAGAGAAATTCATGCACTGAGTTGTGTTATTCACAAAATCAGTATCTGCAAACTTTTTGACTACTATGGTGGTGATGTTGCCAGATATGTCATACTGTGGTTTGTATCAAAAAAGGTAATACAAATGTAATTGCTTTGCGACCTATAATTATTCTGCAAGCAAATAGTTTTTCATTATAAAATTTGCTCATGATTAATAATCCTTTCAATACAATTTTAATGACACATAAAAGAGAGTGTTCATGAAAAAGAAGCTTTGAATCACAGGTAGGAAATGATTAAATAGTTTTCTTCGAAGTTTAGCGTCTTCTTCCATTTTAAAAAAAACCTGCTGTTAGTTATTAATTGACTTAAATAAATAACATGAGCCCTCTAAACACACAAACAAAACTTCATAAACTACTGTCACTTGTTTTCAAGCAGCATGGGAACTAGAGTATGTGAGCTTATCAGGCCATTGTTGATCACATTTTGAAAATTCCATTTAGAAACCATTTGTTCCCAGTGTGATACTTACTGGATCTGTGTAATATCCTCCTTTTAGCATCAGTGCTTAGCAAGTACCTATAATAGTTCAGGCTCACCCAGGTCAGCTATTCTGCTGTTTTTGACTTTAGGAGTTGTTTTTTCTTTTTTCTTTTTTTTCAAGGAATGCTGCTGTTGTTGTTATCAGTGTTTGCAGCTTCTCTAATGTCGTCTTTCCTGCTTCTCAGAATCTTTGTTTCCTTATCTGGAGATATTATGTCCATTTGGTTTTATTGAGGTCTTAGGGGATACTATCATGCACATATTAGCAGGAGAACAGTTTTATTTTCCATGGCATCTAATTTAAGATTCGTCCTGTTCCCCAAATATTTAAGAAGTGAATATTGTAGTGAATGCAAACAGGAAGAAGATGTCACTAATTTGTGTAAAAACACCTAAGCCTCTCTGTAGCTAGACTGTGGAACCAACCCAGATGCCCCTCACTCGAAGAGTGGATACAAAAACTTTGGTAATACTACTCAGCCATTAGAGAAGATGATATTATGGCTTTTGAAATAAAATGGATGGAGATGGATAGAATTATGCTTAGTGAAGTCTCCCAAGCTCAGAGACTCAAATGGTTTCTCTCATCTGTTGATGCTAGAATATATGGGGAAACAGTAGGGCAGACGGCTAACCTAGCAAAACTTCAAATTGAATGACTTTCAGAGTAATAGGGGGATGGCTCTCTAGGATGCTTGGAAGTGTAGGGAAGGGGATGGGGAGGGGGGAGGGTATATGAAGAACTCATAGGAGTCTGGAGATTGGGAAGATGGGGGAACCATCCCAGAAGCCGATGTCACTCCTCCACGAGCTACCCATTTAACGCATGAGTTCTTCTGGGGGAAACTGTATCAGGTAAAACCCAAGGTGGCCATCCATCTTCTGGCATTACCGCTGGATAACAAAGTTTATATATATTGATTGCTATTGTTTTGATAATGTTTCCTCCTCAATTGTATCTCTTTATACTTCTAATAAAAAAAAACACCTAAGCCTAAAGGTGTTAATTAATATGAGAACACCTTATCCATGAGTGTCATAATGAAAAATGTTTTTGAGTACAACTTCCTAAGCTGTGGGGTTCAAATTCAGTTAAGGATTGCTCTGCTGATGTTCACTGATCAGTGGTCATTGTGCCATTTTTTAAAAATTTTATTGAGGAGTTGAGTATTTGTACAATTATAAATGAATGTGTAGTAACAATATGATACACCTCTGATCCTAATCCAGAATCACTCCATAACCCACACATACCCCAGTCTCTTGACTCTTCTATATTTTCCCCCATAACAGATATAAATGTCTATATAAATTTAGACTTCAGGAGTTTGTATTTTTTTTCAAGGAATGTTGCTCTTATTATCAGTGTTTGCAGCTTCTCTCATGTCTTCTTTCCTGCTTCTCAGAATCTTTGTTTCCTTATTTCCTTATCTGGAAATATTATCTCTATTTGTGTGTGTGTGGGTGTGTGTGTGTGTGTGTATACACAAATATATTCTGGAAAATGCATAAGTTTATGTATATGTAAAATTGTGAATTTTCTAGAATATGATGATTGCATAAGTGCATAAGTATTATTTAACTTCTCCAGGAAGTAAAGAGTAAGGTACATTATTGACTCCTCCCCTAGATCCCTCCCTATCATCCCTCCCTCACCCTTCCCTCCCTCTTCTTCCCTACCCATCACATATCTATAATTTCCCTAGATTATGTGTTGCTTTGACTTTGGTGTGTCTAGTATATGAGTTTGATCTTTCACCCAAGCCTGGGTTTTGCTCTAGCCTCCATAAATGAGAGAAAGCATTTGATCCTTAAATATCTCTGGGTTTGGCTAATTTCATTCAGCATAATTTCTTCCATTGCCATTTGAATCCACAAGGGATAAACACACTGAAGAGACCCAAAATGCATAAGAAAAATTAAAATTCAAAACTACAATCCCTTAAAGGTAAAAAATTGTACAGAATATTTTTAAATATAAAGTTTTCCTAATATGGGAATATATATCTCTTCATTGAAGGAACAAAGGAAGACTTTCCAGAAACTCTATTAAGACCAAAGGAGAGTTATAATGTCCTTGTTTTCTTCAAAAGTGTGGCCCCATATATGCCCTCCTCATGGCTTGTGAGTCCTTTCATTACTAGAAACTTTGGGTGTGAAGAGTCAATATTCCCTCAAGCAAGAAAGGAAAATAGCAGAAAGACATAGACACTCACTTTTGTCGCTGTACATGAACTATTTTATTAAACTACTCTTGAAACTTTTCTGCCCCATTATCTGGGGTAATGCATGGTGATAGTCTGTCAATACATTCCCATTATCCATCCATTCATCCGATCATCCATGTTCTCAGCCACTTATCTGTCATCGCATATTTGTTCAGAATCTATTTTATGTTAGGCATTGTAGGTGATGGGGATATAGAGATAAAGAAAACATACTACCTGTTTTCAAGGGTACTATATCTTTCATGTAGGGCTTTAGATTAAAACAAAAGTATGGGGCAAGACATTATGTATTACAAAAACCAAAAATGGGCCCAGAAGACTGGAGGCTTAACATGTGTATATAAATCTGATCATAAGAAACTTGGACAAAACAAAGCCAAAGGGATCTAAGTTTGTAAATATTTTGATACACCAACATTTTTAAAGGAAGATTCATGTGCATCATTTCCCAATTTATTGGAAATTGGAAACTTGCTTTGTTTTAAGCATGCTTTTGTTTATAATGGAGCAATGACTAGCAATTCATGTTTCCATATTCAAAATTAAGTTCCAGATTACACAAATTCACTGGATGATAATAAATATGAATAGATCATAGACATTAAAGTTTTAGAAAAAATATTCTTAAATCAGTGGCAGAAAAATTGAAATGAAAAGGCAGATAGCACATAGGAGTGAGAACAGTTGAAGAATTTATGCATTTGTCCAGCTAAGGAAAAGGAAATACTGCATTGAATTAGTAGTAGCTGGAAGAAAGGAGAATACATTGAAAACTTGATGTCCAGGTCTTCTGTTGGGATAGATTGTATAGAAACTAAAGGAACCTGTAGAAAAATTGGAAAAAAAGGTAGTGTGTGAAATTGAACCTACTGAGTTTAAGGAGCCTTAATTATGAACATCCAGTAGTGCATCCTATAATTGTGCCCAAGCAGTCTTCCATGTGTGTAGAGGTGAAAACGGTGCTAGCAGAATATACTCTCCAGAGTTATAAAAAGGAAGAGCATAATTACTTTGTAATTTGAAGAGTAGATGTTCTGATTAAGAAGTCTACCTGTCCCATGCTGGGCATTAATGACATAATGTTCTTCAGCCTTTCTTTGATATATGTGCTTTATCAACCCCCCCATCCTCATCCTCTTTGTAATGTCCAAAAGGCAAAAACAGAGATAATACATCACATAACCACTCACTTCAGAAAGAGGAGGAGGAAAGGAGGAGGTTTAAAGCATTCTACTTCCATGAATTTAGATTATACTAAAATTTTTATTATGGGAGCACCTTAGGTATAATTTGTATATATTATAAAATTTAGGGAAGAAACTAAAATAAGAAAAGGATGTCTATTAGCAAAAGTTCCTTGGAGGCTTGTTTTTTAAGTGCCTTATAAAACCTCTTTAGAAATATCGTATCTTTCTACGAACCCAGATTTCAAATAATTGTTTTACATTAACTATAAAGATAAAAATTTCCCCTTACTCTTTCACATGGGGAATTCATTAAGTGAAACTGGGCATCAGCAAGTAACAGAAATATTTATTTTACTTTAGCTTTCTTGCTTTGAGTTTTCAAAGATTGCACCCTGCGGCAGTTTGCTTTAGTGATATAGATAGGAGAGGGGTGTGGTGAGTGACAGATGAGCAAGTTGGATGTGTAGAAATAAAAGCGTTTTAATTATCCAGCATGCTTTTTGTAGTGTGGAATTATGTACATTTCTATTCTAGTTTTGCTACCAACTAGCTGGATGACCTTGGAAAGTTACCTCATTTCCCTGAATCTCACCTCTTTTATCTATAAAATAAATATGAGACCAAAAGACTCCTTTCAGCTTTATATTTATGTGATTTTTAATTTTTCATCTTTTCTTTGATATTTCTATAAGTATTCCAGATAGTTGCTTTAGAAAGTAATGTTATCAAATAGAGCATATTTAATATTTAAAAAAGAAACCTTACCAATTCCTAGTATTTTCATCCAGACTATAAGGTTCTACCCAATTTGAAACTATGATTTTCTTCGTTTTTTCATAATGGTAATGCTATAAGTGGCAGGGACATTCAAAGTATCCATTCTGGAAGAATCACTTGCCTTCATTTTTATTCTTTGGCACATTTTATGTTAGTACTGTTGCTGAATGGTATCTTTCTAAAGCCAGAGTATAGACATATTTATTGCCAAGATCCTACCTATGTTTTTTTTTGCCTCGACCATTAATTCTAATTAAATTAAAACAGACTTACTGGGGCTGGAGCAGTGGCTCACAGGTTTCGTGCTTGCCTGGCATGCAGGAAGACCTGGTTTCAAACCCTAGCACCACATATACCACGAAATGTCCAAGCAGTGAAAGCCACATGAAAAACTAATAAAATGGATTCTCTCTCTCTCTCTCTCTCTCTCTCTCACTGTCCCTCTCTTTAAAAAAAAACTTACTATCTGATTCATAATTCTTATAAAATTTCCTCTGTTTAGCCTTTGACAACATCACAGCAATTTGTGTCATTAGGAATCACGGCAGTCTCTTTCCAGTGGATTCTTCCCTTTTTTGCAGTCCTCTGATGGCAACACGCTGTATGATTCATGGCAGAATGGAGGCTCATGGTGAAATTCTTGATTGTGCTATATTAGCATCAAAGTTCAGTTGAAAATCTGAGTGTTCCTAAAAAATGCCCTGAAATCAAGTCAGTCACATCAACGAAAAGTTGCCTGAGAAGACTTGGCAGTAGTTATGAACAAATACACGTATATAGGCCCCTTTTAATGATTTTTCTTCAAAATTTCCAAGAAAAGTTTATTCTCCTTCAATACCAGAAAATAACTACTAAGTCAGGAGTGTAGGTGGAGTGGAAAAAAATTTGATGTGGGGCTGGGGGTGAAGAAATCTACTTTTAAGGTAAAATTGACATTTTACCTGGTAGGGGGGAGTTAAAAATTGGAGCATTGTATGAGTGGATGTAGAGAGAAATGACCATTCTCTTTCCCCAAGAACTTGGGCCAACTGAGTAATAAATGAATCATAGATGATAGCTGAAAGGAATGTTCTCATATATATTTTACTGAGAGAGTTCTGTTTATCTGAGAGAGCATATATTATTGAAGACATTGTTTTTATAGTTTCTACATTCCCCATACATATATCAAAGCTAAGTAGGGAAAAAATGGAATTAGTATTAATCCTGAAAAAAGACCATTAAAATAAAATGAAATTAAATAAAAAAGAAGAACAACCATCTCTCACATCACAGTACTTTACTGTTTTCCAAATGCAGCTCTTATTTGGGATTAATGGAATTTATTCATATCCTTTTTGGTCTGAAAGCACTTCTGCTATTCATACTAAAATTATTACTGATGCTAAACTGTATCAAGTACTTAATAAAAAAAATTATTTGCCCCCTAAATTTGCTAGTATCTGGTGCTGCATACCTAGTGGAGATTTTGTAAAAAAATCTTATTATGAGTTTTTATCCATTTTGGAACACAATTTTCTGTGAAGTTTATTTACATCCCTCTCACTCTTAGTTGGTTGTGAGTTGTTTGAGAAGACAGCCTTTTTCTTAGCTGTTCCTGCATCTCTGAGACTAATCACAGTGCCTGGAACCTAAGAGGAACCAAGTAAGTGCCAGTGCTATGCTCACAATATAAGAATACTGTACACACCATCCATATTCCTGCCCTTTCCTGGCCTACGTGGAAGAAATTTATTTCTGTGGCATTGGTGATCACAAATCTGTAAACTACAAATATTTTCCCTGAAGAAAGTAAAGGGGGAAAAAAATACCGAGCATTCATTATGTGTTTCATTGTGCCAGGGGTTACAAGTCAATTTTCTATTTAAATGCTCATGGCAATTTTAGCTGAGAGTTATTATCACCCAAGTTTACAAGAAAAATAAAGGCTCAGAAAGGTGGGTCAATTTCCCTTAATTTTTAAATTCACAAGTGGTGGGATAAAAATATGGATCACATGCTTTCTTGACTGGAGAAATGGCCTAGAAGCAGTCTGGAATGTGAGCAGGTGTTTGTATGGTGTTTGTCTAAGAAGAGAGAGAAGGAAGAAAGGAAAGGGGAGGGAGAAGAAAGAGGGGAAAGGTTCCTTTTATGAAAGTCCTTTGATTGATTTTGTTCTATTGTAGCCAGTCAACCAGAGCATCCTGTTACTGATACTGATCCATTGTGTTTGAAGAGAAATTGCTTCATCATAATGCCTTTCTCAGCAGCCTTTGAAGCAATTTTCCTCTGCCCAGCTTTCTGGAATACTATGGAAGAAATCATCACCTGGTATCTAGCAGTGTAGACATTCCTATAACTAAATGCTTACCTCATCATTAACCAGACCCAGAGTCAGGACTGTGGCTGATCCTTCTAAGTGAAATCCTCTTGTATCACTTTTTCCTCTGTATCCTCATATCATCAAAGTCCTTGTTATTGCTCCATTTGAGTCTTCCCAAGTGATTTATTGTACACCTCTCATCCATTCACCAAAATATGCATCTGATCCTGACCCTCTGTTGTTTACATCACCGGCAAATCCCCAAAGATTCAAGACAAAATGCCCTTTTTCTAATGTAGTTGGCCATGGTTCTGCTGCTACTTCCTACAACAAATGCTCTAAACTTCAACCCGATTACTTTTTATTTACCCCCAAACACCTGCTCACTCACTATCATAGCACATTTAATAATGAAGCTCACCTAGCTTAGAATGTGTCAAGAACTTCAAAACTATCTTAAATATAATCTGCCTCATGACACTCTCAGAATTCTCACAGCATTATTTTCCCCTCAACACATTATACAAATATTCATTGTACCAATTACTTCATTCACTGAGCTTATTTCTTTGTTTACCATTCTTTACTACATTATATTTTGGTATGATGTTTGTTAATATTCTATCTGCTCCCTTCCCCATCCTCTACCTCCATCCTATTGGTAGTCCTTCAAGTAATTTATTTTGAAATTGGTATGTTATAGTTATATATGAAAACATAACTTATTGTGATATACATACACATAGCATAATTTGTTCAATTTTATTCCTCAATTCCTCCCATTTTTGTCCCTCCTCCTTCTGTCTTGATCCCCTTCCTGTTCTCCACAGTTCTCTCCTCTGTTTTCAAGAAATCCTCATTTTAAAAAACTTATTTCTTTCTAGCTTCAACATGAGAGAAAACCTTCTGGCTTTCTGAATCTGGCTTACTTCACTTAGCATGATGCTCTTCAGTTCCATCCATTTACCAGCAAATGATATAATTTCATTATTGTTTATAACTAAGCAAAACTACATTGCATGTATGTGTGTGTGTGTGTGTGTGTGTGTGTACACACCACGTTGTCTATATCCATTTGTCTGTTGAGGGACACCTAATCTGGATTGGTAACTTGACTATTTGTGAATCACACTGCTATAAACATTGTTATGCATACATCACTATAGTATGCTGATTTTAGTTCGTTGCTATAAATGCCAAGGAGTGGGAGAGTTGGGCCAAATGGTGGGTGGTTCCATTCATAGTCTCTTGAGGAATCTCCATACAGCTTTTCAAAGTGGCCTACTGTTTTGCAGTCCAACCAACAATGCATGAGTGAACAATTTCTTTTGATTATCTTGTCCCACCCAGGGTTCTGTGAAGTACTAACCACAAGGCTTGAACCATATAGCTATTCAGACAATGTTTACTATTAGAAAAGAATATGTGTAGCTACAATGAAATCAGTCAATTCTTTAAACTAAACTGTTTTTATTAACCTTTTTATGCCACCATTTCTAATGGTTTTCGGTTTTACAAAATGATAGAAACATGAACAAGGTTTTAATCTTGGATTGTGTTAAATCAGGATTGTGTAGGTCTCTACCTCTTCCTCTCCAACAATTCAACACAACAAACATTCACGGCAGTTACAAACTTCTATATCCACCGTGCATAATCAATTATGATTTTCAGTGATTTGGGGATGCTTAACCAAATAACAGTATTTAATCACTATCAGAACTCTTTTTCCTCCAGTGAATCACCTTTACCATGCTCTATCAAGTTTTGTCATGACTAGACTAGTATATCATTTTTTCACTTATATAACATGCAGTAATATCCCTCCAGAACCACAATTATCCACATTTGTATCCTGCTTAGAATTTGGCACAGTGCGTTCACAGGTATTCAGTCTTTTAAGGGAGGAAATGATTGCTCTAGATCTGTTTCACAGATCAGGAAGATGAGTCAGTGGTAAAGTAATTCTCAGAGGATCATCATGAATTTAAAGAGTAAAGGCAGGCCTGAAATCTGTCCTTAAATGATCTTGTTGAGGTCGTAGTTCATTTTGCCCATAAGTGAATGTCCTATTGATTCTCTTGTAATACTAAAACCATGGCCATACAGTTTGGAGATGTTTGTCCAATTTTTCTCTATTTCAGTTTTCATTTAAAATATCATTTTTTATATCTCTTGGCAGTTTTCCCTGAAGGAATCATTGGTGTATGTTAGCAATTAATTTTTTACTTGATCACTCTCATATCACTATTTAAAAATCTTTAAATGTTGTAACTTCTAGGAAGTAAAATAATGTCTTTCATCTAAAGCGAACTTCTGTAATCACTTAGTGGTGGCTTGTGTGTAATGTGTGGAGAAGAATTATGAGACTATCTAGCCTTGATAAGAAATGTTGTCATGATCAACTGGTAATGTCTGCAGTGGGAAAGGAGGGGAACAGCTGCACATAGGGGTAGAAGTGCTTGGCATGGTACATAATAATTCCTTGAAAGTGTTCAGCAATATTTTTATGTTTTATTTTCCACATTGCAAATGTGTGCATACTTTAATGTTTATAAATTATATGAGCTCTCTGGACAAAAGAAAACAATACTAATCATGTTTAGGAAAAATGTGGAAACCTCTTCATGCTGGAGATCCTACCATTAATGTTTGATGTTTGGTAATTATTCTTATATAATTTTATATAGTTTATATCTTTAAAACGCACACAAATATTTATGTATTTTGCACCTATGGCCATTTTACACATAGGAACATTTTTGTTCCTTTATTTTCTCAAAATATTTTATAATTTTGCCATTTTGAGTGTAGATTCAGTGCCAACTTTTTCCTCTACCAATCCCATACTGGAGAGCCTATGTATGTAGTTTTGATAATATTTTTCCTGTTTATATAATTACACACACACAACTTTATATCATTATTTGCCATTATTTGCTTCAAAACATCATAGTTTGCAATTTCCTCAACTTTTTTTTTTTTACATTTAACAAAACAGCCTGGAAATTCATCTGAATTAACTGCTATAATATTTACTTTCAATTCAATGCTTTTTCTTTCTTCTGCCCTAAGAAGTGAACCCAGGAGCAATTTACAGAGTTCAATCTCCTATGTTTTTTAAATTTTATGTTGAAACAGGGTCTTGCTAAATTTCTTAGGCTCTCACTGAGTTGCTGAGATTGATCTTAAAATTGCAATACTTATGCCTAAGCCTCCAAAGCTGCTGGGATTATACGCATGTGCCATTGTACCCACCTTTTATTTCAATGCTTTTGATATACTTTATAAAGCATTTTGAAATCATGTTTTAAATTCAGCAATAATAAACCAATAGAAGGTTCAAATCAGATTGCTTTTTTGATGTTTTAGTTTGTTGTTGTTATTGTTATTTTCATATCCAGTATATTATAGTATAGGGAATTACATGACTTGTTCAGATAAAATGCATAAGTAACAAGAAAGGATCCTGTACCCAGATCATCCCATTTCAGGAACATTGTTCTTTCCATTCCTACAGCGACCTCCTCTGTCACCCTTAGAAGTGTCCAAAGGAAACTCAAGGGAAAGAAGGACAGGCTCCACACTGGAAGCTTGTTATAACAAACACATCCCAGATTACCACCATGATGATTTACTTTAGAATAAGTCTCTTAGATCAAGGTTTATAGAATACACCTAACTTTCCTTATGTATATAGAGGCAGAAACCAAGTACAGTGTGTGCCAATTGCCAAATCCTAATTATTTTTATTGTACTTGATTAAATTTGCTTCTGAACATTGTGCATCTTTTTATAACTTTTTAAAGTTTTCTTGAGTGCTGGATATCAAAACCAGAGTCTCATCTTGCTAGACAAGTGTTCTACCACTGAGCTATATCCCAAAATTTTGTGTATCCTTTTAGTTATTTTTCTTAAAAACCTTCCAAGATCAGATTTTTTAAGAATAATTATTTACTTTTGCACCTGTTTGAACAAAATGGAGATCTCCAGATATAAATGCAACTGAGATGAGGTAGATTTCCTCTGATTGATTGGCATCTGGCACCATAGAAACAATAGAAACTGTTGATGAGAGAGTACTATTCATCTCACATTGTAGTCACCTTGTACCTGTACTGAATTAGCAAGTAAACATTTTGGGTCTATAATTATAACTCCTATGTCTAAAGAGAATACTTTTTATCTGTTCTCCTGATATTTAAGACAAGGCTTAGTGAGATTGAGGCAAAAAATCCTTGGACAACTGTCATTTCTTTACAATGTATGAACAATGCATGAATAATTCTATTCATTACAAATAAGACATACAAAATATTGTCAGTTTTTCCAAGATAAGCAATGCTCCTATGTCAATTTTTCAAGGGCATGGTGATGTGCATGTGTGTGTCAGTGTGTGTGTGTGTGTGTGTTTGTGCTTAATACTAATAGATATTCTTTCTATGCATTAAACACCTGGTGTGTGGCATTGTGTGGGGTTTACAAAATAAAGTACTTATTTACAAAAAGAAAGAAAATAGAATGTTCTGAACCTTAGGATATAGATGGCAACTTAGCATATGTCCCTATAAATTGTACATTCTGTCTGACAAGTTGATTTCAGGAGTTGTAAGATATATTTAGACCTATAAATAGCATAAGATGTGCTCTTCTGTGTTTACTATCTACCATCAACAGAGTATTTGATTCTGTAAAGAACACAATGTTAGAACAAACTGTCCAGTCTGTTCAATAAAATGTGAAGGATGAATAAACTATAATGCTAAGTATTTCAACTCTATGAATAGCTCCATCATGTGGTATCCAAATTTCTTTATTATTTCTCTTATTATTTAAATGTACAAACCCATGTTCTCAAAATAATGAAAGTGATGTACCAATCGGTTACTCTATTTCCTTTGTGACTGAAGCATTAAATTTGGTATTGCCACATATATTATTTTATTTAATGACATATTAACATTATGAAGTGGTTACTATTTTTCTCATATTATCAAACAGATGAACTTACCCTCTCAGTGAGTTGAGGCAGTTAATTTGGTACATTGACTATAGAACCCGGCATTAAGTGAACCATTTGAGTTTGGTCCAGGGGTATATTCAATACCTTAAAAAAATTTTTAATAATGTTCTTTACTAAAATACAGAAATAAACAGAGTTTTTTTAATTCAATTAGATTGTCCATTAGATTTAACTATTGAGGCTAATTAAAAATTTATCATTTATCAAACAATGAAACTGTGTTACATTGATGTAGTAGATGAATGAGTTATGAAGTGTCATAAATCCTCATATCATTGTTCATTGTGGTATTTATTATTCCCATTTTATAGCTTAGAAAATAATGTCCAGAGAAGTCAAGTACTCTCTCCAAGGACATATACAGACAAATGGCAAAACCTGGATCAGATTCCAAGTTTTTCAACTCTAAATATTTATTTATACCACAACATAATTTACAATATTTTCCTTCACAATCTCACATTTGGGGCTGATAAAGACAGCCCCAAATGACCAGTTGAAGACGTTTCTCTTGCCAAGTGTTGGGGGTATGACAAGGTCTTCACTACAGTCATCTTAATTGTCTTATAAATCTTTCCCTTCAACTTGATTACATATTCAGTATTACATTGCTGTCCTGTGAGGATGTGATTAAAACCTAATTTGTCTCCATAAACCAAAATCAACACCCTGTCTTGGTTAAATGATATATTGTTAAGGCTCTGAGTATCTTTCACTAAGACACAAACTTGGAGATACAGATAGAAAGGAGGTGGTATTGAACTTCACAGCAGTATATTTTTAATTCAATCACCCACTTAGCTACATAAACATTTTGATATCATTCACTTAATATGATAATCCTTGCTGATCAAATAAATAGAAGTCATGCTGAATTATCCTGATATTAGAACCAGAAATATAACATTATTTCAGAAAAATCTCAAACTTTTTACCATGTCACTCATGATCTGACTCTGCCTACTACCTTTCTGGTCTTATCTTACCCTTTTGCATTCATAACACTTGATTCTTTGAAATGTCAAACTGTACAAAGTTCTCATTCCACATAGCCCCTATTTCACTGAACTGACTCTCTCTCCTCTTTCCCAGGGCTCAGCCAGATTGTCCTCTCTCTTTGGAGACTTTCCTAATCTGTTCCAAGAAAGAGGGACTCCACTCTCCCACCACCTCATGTTTTGCATTTCCATTTGCACCTTGTTTTGAGACCCACCATAGCACCTTTGGGCTGTTTCTTAGTTCCTAATTTATGTGCTTCTATTCCTGACTTTTATGAGAACTCATTGAAACCCAAGTCAGTTTAATTTTAATATAATTATACAGGCTCAAACACAATGTAATTATGAGCAAATATTAGAAAAATATACAACTATATTTCAACATGTCTGTTATGATTTACAGTAGGTGCCCCCAAAAATTTATGTGTGAGAAAATGCAAGAAGGTTTAGAGATGAAATGATTCAGTAATGAGAAGTTTGATCAATCAGTGTTTTGGTTACCTAGTTCCCTTATAGGATGAACTGAGTATAACTGTAGGCAAGTGGGGTGTGGCTGGAGGAAGTGGGTCTTTGGGGGGCATGCCTTTGGAGTTCATATTTTGTCATGGTGAGGACAACTCTGTCTCTTTGCTTCCTGGTACCATGTTCCAAACTGCTTTCCTCTCCCATACCTTTCCCCCATGATGTTCTGCCTCATCAGCCTCCAAGGAGTAGTCTGCTGTCTGTGGACTGAGACATCTGAAATCATGAGCCCCCAAATAATTTAATTCCTCAGACTAGTTTCTTGTCAGTTCTTTGGGTCACAGCAGTGAAAAAGTTGATTAGAAGAACAGTGTCATAAATGAAACGGTGAAAGTACAGAGAATGTGTGTTAGTTTTCTTTCAGACTGCCATGAGAAAATAGCACAAACTTGATATCTGAAAACAGCAATGTACTTTTTTAACAGTTTAGGAAACCAGAAGCCTGAGATACAGGTCGGGGAGGTTCCACTGGAGGCTCACAGAACCTGCTCATTCTCCGCTAGCTTCTAGTGGTGGGCTGCAACGCTTGGTGTTCTTGACTTCTGGGTGCATCGCTGCGAGTTCCTCTCTGTCTTCATATGCTTTTCTTCTCTGTGTCTTTCTGTGTTTTTTCCTCTTCCAAGAAAGAGAGCACCTGATGAATTTTAGGACCCACTACAAAATAAGGATGACTTTATCTAGAGAGCCTTCATCAATTAATTAAACTATTTCCAAATAAAGTTACATAGAGGAGTTCTGGTAGTAAACAATGAAGTGTCAGAGCAACCAAAGCCACATGAAAAAAGAAAGAAAATCGATTATCTCTCTCTCTCTCTCTCTCTCTCTCTCACTGTTCCACCTTCTCTTAAAAAAATAAAAGAAGTTCTGGGTGGAGACAAATTTTGGGAGACATTATTCAACCCAGTATAGTGGGTTAAATAAATTTTCTAGTATTTTTATTAACTTTTTTACTTGCTTGGCATAGTCTTGCATATTGGAGGGAATCGTTACATATTCATGCATACATGGATGTTGACAGAGTAAGTTAATGCTGATCCTAGTCCAGGATCTCCCCCCTTCATCCACTCCCCACTCTCATGTCTCTTCTGCACTACCCCCATGTCATAGATAGAAATAAGCATATACATATATATTAATTTTTGAAATTTCTGAGTTTCTCTGCCTGCCTGTGTATAGTTGGGCTTCTCATGGGTGTCAAGCGATCCCAATTGCATTGAAAACCCCTCTTTATCCCTCCCTCATCTCCCTGCCTCCCCCCTTCTCCCCCTACCTTTATAGTTATAGTTTCCCCAGCTTATGTGAAATTTCAACTATGTTGTGTTTACTATTTAAACTTAGCTAACATTCATCTTGTTTTAGATTTTACTCTAGCTTCCACATACGAGAGAAATCATGCAATCCTTAAGTCTCTGAGTTTTGGATAATTTCATTGAGCTTATTTTTTTTACGTTTCCATCTATTTGGCTGCAAATGCCATATGGTTCTAATAGTGGAATAGAACTCCATTATATATATATATATATATATATATATATATATATATATATATATATATATAATGTGTGTGTGTGTTTGTGTGTGTATCACAATTTTTAAATCCACTCATTCTGCAGGGGGCTTCTGGGTTGGTTCCATAGTTTAGCTATTGTAAATTGAGCTGCTATACACATTGATGTAGCTATGTTTTATGTTTTTTGGGGAAATACCCAGGAGTAGGATAACTGGTTTATAAAGTGATTCCAAACCTAATTTTTTGAGGAGTCTTCACAATACTTTCCTTTACAGGGAATATCATTATTGTGATTTGGCTATGAGGTGTCCCTTAAAAGCTCCTGTTAATGCAGCGATATTCAGAGGTAACATGACTAGATTATGAGAACTGTAATCCAACCATTCTATCCTAGTTTGAGTGTACTAACTAGGTGATAGGCAGATGGGACATGACTGAATGAGATGGGACACTGGGCACATTCCTGGGAGATTGCATCTTCCCTGTGAACCTTTCCTCTCTCACACACACTCTTTCTCTCTGCTTCCTGACCCTGGCCATGAGCTAAGCAGCTTTTCTCTGCTGGGCCCTTCTGCTATGATGTGCTACCTCATCTTGGGCCTAAAGCAATAGAGTCAGCTTTTTATGACTGACACTGCTGAAGTTATGAACCCCAAATAAGCTTTTCCTCCTCAAAATTTTTTCACCTGGTATTTCGGTAAAAACAAAAGAAATATTTTTTTTTTTCTTTTTAAAGAGCTCTTTCTTTCCCCAGACTATTTGTTAAGCCACAAGACTTGCCACCAATCTGCTACATCTCTTCCTCTTTTTTCTCCTTTTTCTCTCCTCTCTTAAACAAAGTATAGAAGTTGATTCAATCTTTCAGCTGTTCAATTACAGTGACTGGTTTCTCAAAAAAAAAAAAGCTAACATATAAAGTAAATCACCTCAAATCACAATACTTATAAATCTTTATTCTCTCCTAAAGTCCTGTCTTTTTTCCTCCATTCATATGTTGCAGTCCTAATCCCCAAAGTGATGGTGTTTGGAGGCAGGACCACTGAGGAAGTGATTGGGTCCTGAGGGTAGGACTCTTTTGAATGGGATTAATGCATTTTAAAATAAGCCTATGAGAGGAATTGCATTGCCCCATCCACCAAGTGAGGACACAGTTAGAAGCTGGCAGTCTGCAACTCAACTGAAGCCATCCATGCTAGCACTCTGATCTTTAACTTCTGAGCCTCCAAAATAGTGGGTGATAAATTTCTTCTATGTGTAAAACCCTCAATCGAAGGTTAATTGCTATATCTACCTGAACCATTGAAGATGCTACATGAAGATGCTGCACCTACCTGAACTGTTCCTGATTCATTTTTTTTCCATGATGGAAATTCTTCTTCCAACTTTCTAATCAGTTTGAATTTTCATTTACATCAGCTTCATTGTATGGCTTCAAGCTGTTACGTACCATGTCCATTTTACAGATGAGGAAAACGAGATTTTGTACAGAATTACACAGAGACTAACTGGCAGAGCTAATTTTCATGGCAAGTTCCCAAACTCTCTCCTAGCCCCTGTGTCTATGTGGAGCTCATTTTACTTAAAAGATTCCTTTAGGAGCCTTGATCATTCTAAGTTTTATATTACCACAGAAGTAAGAACAGTAGTTGAAGGCCCAAGTTTTTCTTGGGATGCCTCTAGTTCTTGCTGCATGCTTTATTCATTGACTTTGGACTTTTTTCTTCAGCCTGACATAAGGATTATTAATAATAGTAATTATGCAACCTCCTACCAAGAATATTTTGAAGGTAGCGTTTTGTTCTCAGTGAGAAGCCTGAGGAAGAGTCCACGATTTCCTAGGTCAGGATGGTTATGGAGAAATAAATTTTATATCAGTTACTTTCTCCTGTTATAAATATAAGCAAAATAAATCCCCTTCATTTTTATAGAGATTTTCATTTGAAAAGGAATCATTCACTGTCACAACAATCCTGTGAAGTAGATATAATTTGATACAATTTTCAAATGAGTATACCAAGAATTTTCTTTCTCATAGATATTTTTCATTGTAAATGTTTCCTAGCATTTAGTTAAAATATCATGTTTTAATAATCCCATCAAATGTAAGCATCTATAGGAAGAACTAGGTTAAGTGCACTGGCCCTAAAATTTTTCAGAAATTACAGCTGCTTATATAATTTATTTGTAATTGTGGCTTCTGAGATAGGAGGGAGAAAGAGAGAGAAGGGTAAGTGAAAGAAGAAAATGAATCAATACAATTGAGAATATGGATTTTAAAAATAAGCCATTCATTTTACTGATGTTCAGCATCAGGCTACTATTGAGTTAAGAACTTCTTATGCTATTATTAATGACAATCTAGAGGGAAACGCACATGTAATTAGTTATAATATTTCATGTTACAGGATAACAAAAAATGTTAACATATGAACTAGTGTAAATTTGTAGCTCAGAATTCAATTCAAACTTGGGAAGTAAGGAATCATCCCTCCTTTTACATATGAGAAAACTGAGTTTCAGAAAAGGACATAAAGACCTAGTGACCTCACTGACAGCCTAAGATGTCTATAATTTATGCTACTGGATCATGAACTGCATAGATGTTGAAGGTGGCAACTAGAGTTTTACTTCTTCTAAAGTACATTTACTTCAGTGCTTGCAAGTCCAGATCTTGATTTATAGACATAGGAGAATATCTAAAATTTCTGAGAAATCTCATTAGAATGATTCCTTCTATGTAATCTATTTTCTAAATTCTGTCCCCAGTTGAATAAATATAGAAGTGTGGAAAAAAACCTAATTTCAATCGTAGATCTTCTTTCTCTATCTATAGATCTTTTAACTCTATTTTATCTAATCAGGTTTCTCTCAACTGGGGATGATTTTACCAATTTGACCAGACTTGATGATATTCTTTGGTTATCTAAAGACACTGGTGGTCAATTGTAAGTCCATATTCAACTAATTAAAAAAAAATAAAGACAGTGGTGGAGGAGGATGCCATTTGTAGTAAGCCATTTAGACTAAGGAAAACAGAAGCCATGGATGCCATTGAATGCTGCAATATACAGGAGAGCCTCCGTAACAGAATTTCCGGGCCTAAACATGTAGCTGGTCAAAAGAAGTGAGGAAAAAAATTCTATTTTGTTAGTGTATATTTTATGATAACTAGAACATTGTGCAATATTCAAATCATCAGATCTGTTGGAAAGATTTTAGAGAAAGCTGGTACACGTACACACACACATACACACAAAGCTCTGATATTATTTATAGCTTTTATATGAAGTACCCCCTCAAAAGCTCATATGCTAGACATCACAGAGATGAAATGATTAGATTATGAGAAATGCAGCATAGCTGGATTGATCCATTTAATGGATTAATAATTTGAATGGATTATTGGGTGGTGGTTATAGTAGAATTGGGTGGGACTGGAGGAAGTAGGTCACTGATGGTGTGTCCTTCTGCAATTATGCATTGTCCTTGGTCCTTGTCCTCTGTATCTTCTTACTGGCTTCTTTGAGTTGAGCTTCACCATGCCATTTTGCCCTGATGTTGAGTCTGCCTTCAGTCTCAGAGACATGAAGCCAGACAATAATGAACTGAGACTTCTGAAAGAGTGAGCTGCAAATAAACTTTTCCTTCTTTAAATTTTTCTTCTCAGATGTTTTGATCACAGTGATGTAAAGCTGACTAACATAGCTGATATGTCTATAGATATCACTTTGGGCAGTTTCTAATGGTGGTTCTTTTAAATGATTATTGTTTTCTTTTGGAACATTTTATTCCTGTACCTAGCATAGGTCATAGCACATATCAGATCACTGATACATAATTGTAGAATAAATAAAATATTTTGTGGTACAAATTATTATTCAGTATGGTCTATTATCTTTCAGTCTGTGTGTATGTGTGTGTGTATGTGTGTGTGTGTATGTATACTGTATATATCATATCCAATATTAAAAATAAATCTTCGAAGAATGTATCATTAATTCCACATTTTAGATTATGTTTCATATCCAAAAAATGGCTAAATTACACCAGGAATCCCAACAAAACTTCAGGAATTGGTAAGAGCCCCTTCTAATTTCCTGGAAGTTTATTTTGTATTTATTAACAATTATAAATATTAGTTCTTGCACCTAAAGAATCTAGAAATTCACACAGTATCAGTAACAATTTTAACTAAAACATGTAAATTTACTACCATATAAACATATGGAATTTAAAAATTATGTAAAATTGAGTCTTCACTACATCCTTTCTTGTAAAGTGTGTCCCTATTGTGATTTTGGGATCACATTCCAAATGAGGATTATTAAAACAACAACAACAACAAAAAAACACAACTCGCTATAGTTTCTGACATTTCATTTTTTAATACCTTCCTTGTTTCCCAAGTTGTTGTTTAACTTTAAGCTCTTTCTCTTTGTAAAATTGGAATGCAAAACATGAATATAATAGGGCAGTTTAACTATAGCTCTTTACAGAAATATGTTCAGTGAATTGAGTGCATGTGCACATGTGTATGTGTTCAAGAAGTACTTAATTTAATAATATGTTCCTATGTGAGAGGAAGATATTATTCCTTATTTAATCAAATCATTATTATGTCATTTTAATAACTTGAAAAAATAGGAGCTTTTAGAGGATACATTTTTCTTTTGAGTAGAATGGGGAGAAACTTAGATCTGATCTTACTGAACTATTATAATTATTCCTCCTCCTCCTCCTTTACTTTGGAAATACACCAGCTTGACTCTTTACCTTAGGGAATAAACAGGGCTGATGCTAAGTGACAGACAGGATCTCCGACTGTATTGCTTACATTTTATTTCTATATGTAGGTATACCTGGAATTATTTTGCTATTATTCTTTTCCTTGAACGTATTACATGTGTTCTTTTCACTTAATTAAAAGTTTTGTTTTGTTTTGTTTCCCTGAGGAAACCCTTGGAAGATTTAATAACCTATCCAATTGTATGCATAGATAAGGCCCCATCCAGGTCTGAGTGATTCTGACTCGGCCTCTCTCATTTCATTGTTGGCTATGCCCAGGGAAAAATATTGCTGGAGCATGGCACGGGAAGAAATTGTCTCTTTTGGTGATCATCTTATTTTCTTTTATCACTATGAACCAACCATCTCCTTTCTTTAACTTCACTGCCAGAAAATGGATTCTAATGTAAATGTTCAATGACAGTAATTATCATAAACACCTAGTCCATGCAGTTTCTGTCTTATAATGATTTCAAGCCTTTAGTAATGACAACTTGAGCTAATCCTATTTCATATATACTCTATAATAAATTATCTAAAACTTTTCTTATGAATGGTGAATTTAGACATTTTATATAAGAAAATAAATAATTTAGAATAATTACATTACCTTTAATGATCTAAATTATTACCTTTAAGACAGAATCCCTTAGGTTCTTTTTTTCCTCTCTCCGTTAATTTCCTAACCTTTTGAGTTTAGGGTGATTCTGAAATCAATGAGTTCTCAGTATGGGATAATGCAGGTGTACACAGTTTGTCCTGGGAATATGTACATATGCCAGCTGCAGTTTTACCTTTGGAGATAATGCCAAGTTAGCAATTGCAAGAAAGCCTCTCCAAAATGAATCATCCTTTGAAAAATATGTTGAGCTATAAAAGGCACTACATAAATACATGATTATCTTTCTATGTTTGGATAAGGAGGTAGGAGGTAAGAAGCAGATGATAGATCGCACTGAGTTATTTAGGGGAAGCACTTGGCTCTATTTTATCACAGCTCCTCAGAAAGCAACTAAGGCCAATTTAATGATTAAGATTATATATAATTGACAATTCAGCCTTTCCTACCATTTAAATGTTTTCCCAAGATGAGGATTGATAACTACAGTAAATTATCTCGACAGTAAATCTCAGTATCATGAGAAAAGTGGACATTATTGATTTAAACATGTCAGAACAAATTTGAATATCTTTCCAAAGCATTCTACAATGCATATTACAAACAACAGAGATGGCCACGATGAACCAGGATGTCTAACTAGTGCTGTTTTTATCCATCCCTGTATCCTCCAATCCATCTATCTATCCATCAAAAACATATTAAACTCATTTTAAGTCCTAGGCTCTAGAAATACAATGATAGGTTCATTTATTCAAGGACCTCACTGCCTGGAAGCAAAAGGACCATGGGATAATAGTTCTAGTATATCAGGTTAGTTTTCGTTGATCGCACTTTGAATAGAGTGGTTGCTGTAGACTCTCAGGATTTGGAGTCATGAAGAGCAGGATTTGAATCACAGCTGTTCAACACAGAAAACTCAAACCAGTTCACTAAACTTCTTAAACCAGCATTTATTTAGCCATAATGTAATAATATTACAATGCCCATCTCCTGGACTGTGATGCCTAAGAGATGAGATCATGCATAGGAAACTTGGGCCAGGACATGAAACGTCTTCATTATGTATAATGCAGAATTCATGGGAAGAATTGACTTGATCATGATGCAGGGATGTTAGAGAAAGTCTCCAGAAGGGACATAAGAGGTATGTCTTAGAAGTGAGCAGAATATTACAGGAAGCAAAGTAGGATGCATGGGGAAGAGGCCGGCAGGAGACAGAACAGTATTTACAAAGATACCGAGGAGTCCAAAATCTTAGGTCCAATATTCTATTGTCACCTGGCCTTCACATTTTTAAATATGATTTGTGAAAAAGCTGAGAAAGAAATCAATGATCAAAAATAAAAGAAAGTATGCCAAGGGAAGGTGAGAAGAGGATGTGGGGAGAAGTTCTTTGGGCTGAGTCCAGGAGATTTCTGGCAAAGCTTTTCCTGAAAGACTAAGGGTTAAACACTGACTCACACAAATCATTGGCCATTTTATTTAAATGAGAATGAACTTTTTATTTCAAGCAATGAGTACTCAGATTTGCTAAATGGAGTAAAAATTATGCTCTCTAATTAGAAGTTTTATTAAATTTAGTGTGTTCTTTTAATTTTATGTAGACTGTCATACATGCTTTTCAAATGTTGGTTAAATGTAAGGTTTCTGATATTTAATGAACTGTGAAAAAGAAACAATTTTTTAAAGTAACCTCTTCTCTGTAGGATATATTACAGAAATATATTGTATACAGGCAAGCCAAATATATCATTTGATATTAGAACAGGGCTCTTTGGATAGGTCATAAAAATATATTTAAAGTGTGGTTAAGGGAGAAGAATGACATTAAATACTTGCAAGTTCCTCGAGAGCAAATGTCTAATCCTGAATTTTTACCACCAAATCTCTACCATACGGCAATGAAGTCTATAAATACTCACTGAGTGCTTAACTGTTCTGTTAAATTAAGATTGTAGAGGATGGGAATTTATTTTGATTTTTATAGTATCTGGAGTTGTAATAGAAGTTTATGTAGTTATATTTTACAATTTCAAGGATTCTCTCTTCTGAGGATATTAACAGTGGTTCATGGTCACAGCCTCCAGTTTGAAGAAGAACTTGAATTAACCCTTGAATAGTGTCAGACTCACCACTAATGTTGACTCCCTGCAGATATGTCTGTGTGTTTTCATTTTATAAATACTTTAATGCTATGTATCAGGCATCATACTAGACATGAAGAAAGGAGAGACACAAATGAACAGTATAAGACAGGAACACCAGAACACTACCATGTAGGGTGGAATTGGTGAGACATCCAGAAAAAGAACTATGCAGTCCATTTGCTCCTGAAACAGTTTCCACCCTTCCTAAAAACTCATAGACCTTTGAGTATTGATATCAGTGGAGAAAATAGGCTCCAATCAGGGTCTCCTGTCATCATTAGTCAAATTAGTTCAGCTAACACTGAGAACCTTCTGTGTAATCTGTTCACATAAAATGAAACGCAACTATATATTACTTACAGAAATGGGGGGGACTTTATTTTTGTTTTACCAATAAAGACACTGAGGCACAGGAAAGTTGAGTAATTTGCACAAGTCTCTCAAAGAATAAAAGGTAGAGGCATGATTGGAACCTAGTTGGGCTGACTCCAGAGTAAACTTCCTGTTTTATTACATCTCTCTGAATCTCATTAAAAGTGACAGGCTTCCCACCCTGGAAGCCATCATAGATGCAGGTGCAAAGTGTTGTTGAATCTCAGAGAAGGAAAATACTGTCTAGAATGTGTGAGGTCACAGGAGAGAAAACAAGATCCTATTCAGTTACCTTCCAGGACAGAGAAGTTAGAGAAGAGTGAAGAATGTGTGCCAAGGTTACATAGCCTTTGGTAGAAGAATATGTCTTTAAGGAACCAACACTATGACCACCTCATCCTCCATATCCTAATAGGTACATTCCTAAATCCTCCACAGTGAAAGATTTGCAGAGAAATAAGACTACAAAGATCATTGTAATTTGTGATTGTATGAGGGTCCTAGTGGTGTGTTTGTTAAAATATATAAACAGTAATACACCAAAAAAAAGTCTATGGCAATAGTGTTCTTAAGTTGAGTAATAATAAAAATTGAATAGCTGATATTCTTTACCTTCCGTTATTTATAACTTGCTAGAAAAATATCTGTCCCTCTCTCTCCTGACCTCGCACCTGACTTTGCATTCCAGAGAATGAAGGCATGGTATTCAAAGATCCAGATTTTATTTTCCATTGCTTTCTTCAGTTTTCTTAAGAATTCATTTCAAATTTTGATTCCTATTCTATCATAATTTTGCCTCATATTTCTCTTTCAAATGATCTATTATGCATTTTTAATGATTATCCACAAACAATAGAAATGAGTTCCATGCTTTGTTCTCAAATCAAAATATTCAGTTATACAAGTTCTATTTGTTAACTAAGGGGTGCAGTTGCAAAATTGTCCTAAGTGAGGCAGGATTGATTTCCAAAGGAAAAGACTGTAAATTGTCATGTGAAGTTTGAAACTTGAACTGCTAACTTGGCCACTTAACAACAGTTTAACTTCGATAAAATATCCTTACTGAACCTTGGTTTTCTCATATATAGAATGTAGATAATAATGATATTCCCAATATAAGATTATGATGAGTTTTAAAGGTTTAATTCTCATAAAGAGCTCAACACAATGCCTGGCATATCAAAAGTAGCTATAATAAAATGTTGGACTGCACAGAGAAGAACTAGGTCTTGGCAGATTTTGTATAACTTGCTAAGAATTTGAAATACATCCTCTATGCTACATGACCCCAGCTAAAGAATTAAAGTCATAGATAAGGTCAGAAATTTATTCAAGATGAACTCTGCCAGCTAAGTTAAAAATGATTTGTAAGTGTGCAAACTAGAGGTGGAAATGGAGAGAAAACTATGCTATGAGCTCATCAGTACATTTAACTTGATGGTTTGGATTACACATATTCTGACCTACTACATAAGGGATACCAGTTTATGGAATATCAGGTCCCAATTTTTACTACATTGTCTTTCAGCAGTTACTCTGAAAAAAAAAAAAGACTTCAGTAATTCCATGGTTTCCTTTAGGAACATTAATATGATGCAGTCTTTTACCTATAAATGTACAAGTGGTCATTTTGAACTGAGCTGAATATAAAGCTCTGTATTGTCATTGAAGGTCAACCTATTATTCTCTAAAGTCACATAGATATTCTGCCAGGAATTGATCTCCTCTTTCCATCCATATCTTCTAAGCAGGTCACACTACCAATATTTTAGTGTTGGGCTATCAATTCTAAAGTGTTGTATATTGATATGATTTTCTCCCTATTAACCCATGTGCTCAGGGCATAGCCTTCAAAAAAAGTTCTTATGGTAAAATTTCACTGAAATACATGTATCTCTTCCTCTGCACAGCAATTAGAAGAACTATAGGTCACAGTTGTCCTGTAACCTGTAACATGATGCAGCAATATATTTTCCTTTCTTTTCAGTGCTCTCTGAAGACAACAGACATGATGCCTTTCAATTTTGACTCCTTCAGTAGGCATGAAACTTTATTTTGATGATTAACTATTTTCTATTTCACATCTCTTGATCTAATAATAATTATTAGTGTACTATTAATAGGGATGTAATTAAATCTCAACAATTCTAAGAGAAGAAGTTGCTCATGCCTGATGAGTAAATTCTTAAAATAGGGTATAGCTATTATACACAAAAAGGAAATATCCAATCTATTATTCAAAATTTTTATGAGAGTTTCAAAGAACAAAAGTAATGTTTCCAAAATCATATTGATAGGAATTGATGCTGACAGAGGATACTATGCCCAGAGCTCTTTCTAATACATTGTGATTTAAGATTTTTTTAAAAATTGTACATATTTGAATCTTTAAATTTTAAATAATTAAAGAAGTGCCTCTTCCTATTGAGTTTTGCTGTCCAGGAGACACTTTAACTCTATGTCTTTCTCTTGTAACTTCCTCTTGTCATTAATTCCACATCACACACACAAAAAAAGAAAGAAAAAAGGAAGCACACTGTTGGCTCTTCACCTGTAAATCTTCGATACTGTTAATTAACTTGTGATACAAATGGAGAGAGCTTACTGCATTACACCACCCAATCTCTGAAGATGAACAGGTATACAGCTCTCCTGACTGTGTCTCATCTCCCCCTCTTCTCAATTTTTCTTTTTTAATTCTTATCCTTGTGGTCACAATCTTGATTTTCTGTTTTCTTGCTAATAAAATGAGACTAATACTATACTACACTGTATTTCTCAACATTGCAGTTCTCCGAAACCTAAGGTTTCAGAAGTAAATCGCTTGTAATCTTTCCAAACCCAATGTCTCTCACTTTGATCCTGGTCTGCAAATGACTAAGTATTGGCTGGTACTGAGAAGTACAATTGACTTTCTATTTATTTATTTTTATCAGTGTGTATTAATTATATCCATATGTGCATATTACATACTTTGCTCATTTCCACCCCCCATAGCCCTCTACCCTCTTCTCCCCTCTGAACCCCCAGAAGAATCTTTATTTTTCTTTGCACTGGATCTCATTCCTGTAATCCTTTGCTCTTCCGTGAAGAAGGTGCTTAGGCAGAAAATGAATCAGAGAAGCAGCCCCTGTTCTCTATCCTTTACCATTTCTTTAGATTCATGTTTTCCAATTTTTTGGTGAATATGATATTAATTCTATAGATTTCTCTTCTCATGATGCCCATGGGTATTCCCCTTGAGGAATTAAACAGTGTCTGTGAAAGAGTATTTTTGTAGGGATTGTTGTTGTTGCTGTTTTGTTGTTGTTGTTATTTTGTTTTGCTGGGTTTGGTTTCGTTTGGTTTGGTTTGGTATCAGGGATTAAACCCAGTGGCACTTAACCATTGAGCAACATCCCAGCTCATTTTTATTTTGAGGTTGGGTCTCTCTAATTTGCTCAGAGTCTCATTAAGTAGCTGAGACTGGCTTTGAACTTGTGATCCTCCTCCTAACTTCCAAGCTTCTGGGATTACAGGTGTGTGTCACAGTGCCAGGCTACAAACATGTGCTTTTAAAAGCACCAAAGTTAATAACCAAAGGGAAGTGATAAGAGATCTCTTAGTGTCCGTTTTAAAATTATTTTTAGGACCAAGGTTTCTCTATATGTCTTAAAATTAAGGGCTTATGTTTCAGAACAGGAAGCAATCCTAATGCCTTTTTGAGGGCTAGGGCATGGATTCTAATAGAATACTGAAGACAATTCTGTATCAGCTTCAAATTTTCACCCCAGGTTAAAGTTATGTATTATACTTTCTCTGCTTCCTTTGAAAACTCCATAGCAGAGTGTATTTTTATCTTCTCATATCATTATGAGAAAAGACAGAGGATTTGATAACATCTTCAGTAAGTCAATATTGGCTGTTGAGTACCATCTGATCTTCCCCTTGCAAACAGGGTGATTTCCTGGGGGAAATGCATGAGGATTTGCCTGGTTTACTTTTAAATGATTCAAAGGCTTGTTCTGAATAAATCTCTCTAGAGAAAACTTCAGCTTGAAATCTTAACACCAAGGGCAGGATTTGCTGTTAGTTTCCTGAAAAATATCCACTTACAAAAAATAAATGCAATACTACAGAATTTTGAAGAATGACTGGGGAATTCCTGTTGTTTCTGCTCAGTTCTTATGATCCTCAAGTCTCTTGTTTATGGCTGTCATATTCTCAGTGGCCAGGTCAATCTCTGTTGTTTACCAATGGCCTCAACTCTTGGCAAAGCCCCTGAGTGTCTGCAATGCTTTTCAGCTTCCACCAGCTTCCTCCTAACAAAACATAAGCATCCTGATTTTCAAAAAGCATTAGACCATGACAAAAACCTCAGAGATAGTGCAATTTCCTCCCATGCAGGTCATATGGTCAGTACTATCTTCTCAAGTATTCAGTCAGGGAAGCCTGATCTGTTCAATTCCACAATTTTCATGGAGAAGGACAAACTTCTGCTTTGAAATCAATAAATCATACATACCATTTTTGTGATTAGCATATTCACCAGCACAGAGGGATTCTACCCATGACAGTAATGGGGTGAGATGGTCAGTTGTCCAACTTCTCATGGGCTCCTGCAGAGACTCTGTGGAGCGCCGGGTTAAGGTTATCACTCTCCAGAGGGTTATTTGCTCTTGGGTCAGCTCCACCCTACTCCCTTCCCCCATGGTGAGGGGGAGGGAGTTTCAGCAACTTTCAGTTAGCAGAGATCCCTCTAGGAGTTCCCTCTAGATGAATTATAGAGACAACCCACTTCAAGGGTAATAGCTCTGATTTTAGTACCATCTGAATGTGGGTGAGAAGCTGTGTTGATTAATTTTTTTTCTGGAAGAGTGACTAGGAGTGGACGCTACACATTGGCTGCCCTGCTGGGTACAGCTTTCCATCCACAGCTGAGGACACACTGTGCAGTCTCCTTCACCTTCTCTGCTGCTCCTGTCCTGTTTTAACTTGGTCTGCTTTTCTTTCCAGCCATTGTTAAGGAAGTAAGTTCATGGGCTATTTTCTCTCCTTCTTTCTCTGTGTTACCATTTCCTGCCTACCTTACCCTGGTTATGGTGTAGGGTCAAGGAATTCTGTCCTTATTTTATGTTCTAATAAGTAAACCGAGTCCCTTCAAGTCTCAAATTGTCCAATTTTGAGTTGAATTTACTCTGCCACCCACCTCTCCAGTGAGCTGTTCTTTTATTGCTTCCTTTCTGGATTGTGCAGGGGTCTAGGGTGGCTGCCTAGATCTGCTCAACCATCCCCCTCTCCTCTTCCTTTTGATTTGTTTTAAAACTTATTCTCTAGTCAATACAAATCCATTGTTGCAGGGAGTAACACAATCAGATTTCAATAGCATTGACAGTTTTGAAGTAACTGAGTTGGAGAAGTTAAGAATAACTGGAGGAAGGCCAAGAAAGTAAAAGATGCTGAAAAGCTGAACTGAGGAAGAAGCAGTGTAGGTTCAGGACAAGAAGGAGAATTACAGAGACATTTATCAGATAAAATTCACAGACTGGCAATCCGAGTGAAGCAGGAGACCTGGAAGTCAAATGACTCTTAGATTTGGAGTTGAGAGATAGTGAGAGGCTTTAGGTGCAGCCGAGGAAGTTTGGATTTGCCATTCTTGCACTTCATTTTGATAATTTCTTTCTCTGTTTTACAGAGAAGCTGAGAATTCTTAAGAATATTAATGCTGGAAACCTAGGCCATATTTTTATTGAAAGATTGTTTCTAGTGACTTTTAATACTAGTTCTCACTTCATGTTAAGAAGTGATAGACATAGCAATAATACTATGTTTCCTGTGTGCTTTGTTCATTTTGTATATAATTTATCATTTTAGCCCCGTTATAAACTTTGAAGTCATTATTTTAAAAATGGGAACATGAGATTCAGGGAAACCTTGCCTTGAATCCTGCAATAAGCATTATGATTGAGATCTGAATATAGGTCAGGTGGAAGAAGAGAAAGAATTGACAGCCTCACATGAGATGTTAGACAATGTGTCCAAGAGTGAAAAGAGCTTCAGAGCAAAAATCTAAAACTGATTTTCAGCTCCCTATGACTTCCCCTTCCACCTTGCATGGCATTTCAAATATGTATTGGAAACAAGGTAACAAATTAATGACATATGAGCTTACAGGAATGTGGATTCATTTTTCCTTCACACCTCTGCAACCCAAATGTTTCAAAGTTTATTTTTATTGCTTGTTTAAAAGGCACTAAAATAAAAGGTACTATTTGCCTTTTTATAGTGTTTCAAGCTACTTTTGTTATTTTTTGAATTGTTTCCAATGTGATATCGTTTTTTGTAGACTATGCAGAAGAAATTTGATATCCTTATAAGAAAGAGAAATTTGACCCAGCAATTACTTTCAGTAGCAAATTGATTTTGCAAATCAAATTTGGCTAGCATGAAAATACTGCAAGTAGATAGCTAATAGGTAAGGAAAATAATTTTGTGGTGTACCAGAAAGAACACTGGAATAAGAGTCAGTAATATCGAGTTTTAGGATTGGCATTGCTGCTATATTTTTTTCATTCCTTTGTTTATTCATTATCCCATGGTTCCCGCACATATGCATGTGCTTGGCACTGTGGTAGGCACTGGAGTAAGTAAAGATGGAACATAGATGTAGCCTAGAAGTTTCCACAATCTAATGATGACTATAGTGTTACCAAAACACTGAATAATATATATAACTATATAACTATTCCTTTATTTTTTAATTGAACAGAAACTTAAGGAGACCCTACTTTGGCCCAGGCATTGTTCTAGGCACTGGGAATAAAATGATATCCAAGATAGACAATGTCTCATTATGATTGATTGCACATGTTTAATGGAGTGATAGACAATGCATAAGTAATCAATAAATACAAAACCTAAGAACAGAAAGTGACAAATGATAAGTAAAAGAATAAAGTGGACTGCTATTTTGGGTACAGTGATTAGGGAAGAAAACTTAATGAAGTTCAACAGTGAGTTCATGGATATTTAGGAGGAGAATATTGCAAGCAGGCAGAATAAAAGCATATAGGCCTTAAGTGAGAGTAATAGTGGGCATGCCAGGGTGCTCAGAGTAGATTTAGCAAAGAGAAGAGTAATTAGAACAGTCGTCTCTGGCTACCCTACAAACCCTTATTTCAATGATGAGGATATTAGATTTTATTCTAGATGAAATATTCAGTCACTAGGAGGTTTCAGACAGCTCACACTCAGATGGTTCAAAAGAGACTAATAACAAAATGTGGTTTAGAAGTGTGTGCATGAAGAGAGGAATGGAGCGATGGGACGAGACAAAAGAAGATGAACACCGTGGAGAAAATACATTGAAATACTCAAGTTAAGGGATGTGGGTTTGAGGGTATTCGAGTTCTTTTTTTT